>JAODAL010021863.1:0-66037 GCA_025379985.1 Phyllomedusa bahiana
ATGGCAGAGGGGGATACGTGACGGCCCTTTTTGGCAAGGGGAAAGGGCTGGCACCCTGTAGGCAGAGGGGTAAGTGCTGGCACCCTGTATGGCAGAAGGGGTAAGTCGGCCCCTGTAGGCAGAGGGATAGTGACGGCCCCCGTATGGCAAAGGGGGAAAATTACTGGGACCCTGTATGGCAAGGGGTATGTGACGGCACCCTGTATGGCAAGGGATAGTGACGGCACCGTTTTCAGAGGGATAAGTACTGGCACCCGTTGGCAGAGGGGTAAGTATGGCATCCTTTTTAAGAAGGATATGTGATGGCACCCTGTATGGCAAGGGATAGTACTGGCACCCCAGGAAAAAAAGGGGGTGTGACTGGCACCTGTATGGCAAAGGGATAGTGACTGGCACCCTTAGGCAAGGGAAAGTGACTGGCACCCCTGTAGGGGAGGGAAGTACTGGGGCCCTGTATGGCAAGGGGTAAGTACTGGCACCCCGTAAGGAAGGGATAAGTGACTGGCACCCTGGGCAGAGGATAGTGACTGGGACCCTGTATGGCGAGGGAAAAGTGACTGCACCCCCTAGGCAAGGGAAAAGGGCGGCACCCCGTATGGCGAGGGATAGTGACTGGCCCCGTTTGGCAAGGGGTAAGTGACTGGCACCCTGTAGGCAAGGGATTGTGACTGGGCCCCCCCTTTTGGCGAGGGATATTTTACCGGCACCCTTTTTCAGAGGGATATTGACTGGCACCCCGTATGGCAAGGGAAATTGATGACACCCGTATGGCAAGGGGTTTGAGGCACCCCCTATGGCAAAGGGGATAAGGACTGGCACCCTGTATGGAGGGATTACGGACCCTGTTGGCAGAGGGATAAGTGGGACCTTTCCCGGGGGGGAAGGGGGTTTTTCACCCGTATGGAAAGGGGAAAGGGGGAAAGGAGAAGGGAAAATTTTAAAAGGGGGTTTAAGGGGGGGAAAGGGGTGGACTGGGGGGGGGGGGGGGGGGGGGGGGGGGGGGGGGGGGGGGGGGGGGGGGGGGGGGGGGGGGGGGGGGGGGGGGGGGTGGGGGGGTGGGGGGGGGGGGGGTGGGGGTGGGGGGGGGGGGGGGGGGGGGGGGGGGGGGGGGGGGGTGGTGGGGGGAGGGTGGGGGGGGGGGGGAGGGGGGGGGGGTAGGGGGTCGGTGGGGTCTCGCGGGGGGGGGGGTGGGGGGGGGGGGGGGGGGGGGGGGGGCGGGGGGGGGGGGGGGGGGGGGGGGGGGGGGGGGGGGGGGGGGGGGGGGGGGGGGGGGGGCGGGGGGGGGGGGGGGGGGGGGGGGGGGGGGGGGGGGGGGGGGCCCCCCCCCCCACCCCCCCCCACCCCCACAGCCCCCCCCCCCCGCCTCCCCCCCCCCCCCCGAGCGCCACCCCCCCCCCAGCCCCCCCCCCCCCCCCCCCCCCCCCCCCCCCCCCCCCCCCCCCCCCCCCCCCCCCCCCCCCCCCCCCCCCCCCCCCCCGTATCCAAGCATAAGTGATGGCACCTGTATGGCAGAGGGATAGTGCTGGACCTGTATGGCAAGGATAGTGATACCCGTAGCAGGGGATATGTGACTGCACCCGTAGGCAAGGGAAAGTGACTGGCACCTGTATGCAAGGGGAAATGACTGACCTTATGGCAAGGGATAGTGACTGCACCCTTGGCAGAGGAAGTGATGCACCTGTATGGAGGATAGTGACGGCACCTTAGGCAGAGGGATAGTGATGGCACCTGTATGAAGGGATAAGTGATGGACCTGTATGCAGAGGATTGTGACGGCACCCTGTATGGCAAGGGATGTGACTGGCACCCTGTTGAGAGGGAGTACGCACCTGTATGGCAGAGGATAGTGACTGCCCTGTATGGCAGGGGATAGTGATGGATGTATGGCAGGTATGCTGGCACCTGTATGGCGAGGTAGTGACGGCACCCGTATGGCAGAGGATAGTGCTGGCACCCTGTAGGCAGGGATAAGTGATGGCACCCTGTATGCAGAGGATATGGACTGCACCTGTATGCAGAGGGATAGGACTGGCACCCTTATGGCAAGGATAATGACGGACCTGTATGAAGGATAGTGACTGGCACCTGTATGCAGGGAAGTGACTGGCACCTGTATAGCACAGGGATATGTGACTGGCACCCTGTATGGCAGAGGGATATGTGACTGGCACCCTGTATGGCAGAGGGATAAGTGACTGGCACCCTGTATGGCACAGGGATATGTGACTGGCACCCTGTATGGCAGAGGGATAAGTGACTGGCACCCTGTATGGCAGAGGGATAAGTGACTGGCACCCTGTATGGCAGAGGGATATGTGACTGGCACCCTGTATGGCACAGGGATAAGTGACTGGCACCCTGTATGGCAGAGGGATATGTGACTGGCACCCTGTATGGCAGAGGGATATGTGACTGGCATCCTGTATGGCACAGGGATATGTGACTGGCACCCTGTATGGCAGAGGGATATGTGACTGGCACCCTGTATGGCAGAGGGATATGTGACTGGCACCCTGTATGGCAGAGGGATAAGTGACTGGCACCCTGTATGGCAGAGGGATAAGTGACTGGCACCCTGTATGGCAGAGGGATATGTGACTGGCATCCTGTATGGCAGAGGGATAAGTGACTGGCACCCTGTATGGCAGAGGGATATGTGACTGGCACCCTGTATGGCAGAGGGATAAGTGACTGGCACCCTGTATGGCAGAGGGATAGTGACTGGCACCCTGTATGCAGAGGGATATGTGACTGGCACCCTGTATGACAGAGGGATATGTGACTGGCACCCTGTATGGCAGAGGGATATGTGACTGGCACCCTGTATGGCAGAGGGATAAGTGACTGGCATCCTGTATGGCAGAGGGATAAGTGACTGGCACCCTGTATGGCAGAGGGATAAGTGACTGGCATCCTGTATGGCAGAGGGATATGTGACTGGCATCCTGTATGGCAGAGGGATATGTGACTGGCATCCTGTATGACAGAGGGATAAGTGACTGGCACCCTGTATGGCAGAGGGATAAGTGACTGGCACCCTGTATGGCAGAGGGATAAGTGACTGGCACCCTGTATGGCAGAGGGATAAGAGACTGGCACCCAGTATGGCAGAGGGATAGTGACTGGCACCCCGCATGCCAGAGGGATAAGTGACTGGCACCCTGTATGGCAGAGGGATATGTGACTGGCACCCTGTATGGCAGAGGGATATGTGACTGGCACCCTGTATGGCAGAGGGATATGTGACTGGCACCCTGTATGGCACAGGGATAAGTGACTGGCACCCTGTATGGCAGAGGGATATGTGACTGGCATCCTGTATGGAGAGGGATAAGTGACTGGCACCCTGTATGGCACAGGGATAAGTGACTGGCACCCTGTATGGCAGTGGGATATGTGACTAGCACCTTGTATGACAGAGGGATAAGTGACTGGCACCATGTATGGCAGAGGGATATGTGACTGGCATCCTGTATGACACAGGGATAGTGACTGGCACCATGTATGGCTGAGGGATATGTGACTGGCATCCTGTATGACAGAGGGATATGTGACTGGCACCCTGTATGACAGAGGGATAAGTGACTGGCATCCTGTATGGCAGAGGGATAAGTGACTGGCACCCTGTATGGCAGAGGGATAAGTGACTGGCACCCTGTATGGCAGAGGGATATGTGACTGGCACCCTGTATGGCACAGGGATAAGTGACTGGCACCCTGTATGGCACAGGGATATGTGACTGGCACCCTGTATGGCAGAGGGATAAGTGACTGGCACCCTGTATGGCAGAGGGATATGTGACTGGCACCCTGTATGGCAGAGGGATATGTGACTGGCACCCTGTATGGCAGAGGGATACGTGACTGGCACCCTGTATGGCAGAGGGATAAGTGACTGGCACCCTGTATGGCAGAGGGATATGTGACTGGCACCCTGTATGGCAGAGGGATAAGTGACTGGCACCCTGTATGGCAGAGGGATATGTGACTGGCACCCTGTATGGCAGAGGGATATGTGACTGGCATCCTGTATGGCACAGGGATATGTGACTGGCACCCTGTATGGCACAGGGATAAGTGACTGGCACCCTGTATGGCAGAGGGATAAGTGACTGGCACCCTGTATGGCAGAGGGATATGTGACTGGCACCCTGTATGGCAGAGGGATACGTGACTGGCACCCTGTATGGCAGAGGGATAAGTGACTTACACCCTGTATGGCAAGGATAGTGACTGGCACCTGTATGACAAGGGATAAGTGACTGGCACCCTGGGATGGCAGAGGGATATGTGACTGGCACCCCGTATGGCAGGGGATATGTGACTGGCACCCTGTATGACAGAGGGATAAGTGACTTTGGCACCCTGTAGGCAGAGGGATAGTGACTGGCACCCTGTATGGCCCGGGGTAGTGACTGGCACCCTGTATGGAGAGGGATAAGTGACTGGCACCCCTGTATGGCACAGGGATAAGTGACTGGGACCCTTTAGGCAGAGGGATAAGTGAATGGCACCCTGTATGGCGAGGGGTAAGTGACTGGCACCCCGTATGGCAGAGGGATAGTGACTGGCACCTGTATGGCAGAGGGATAGTGACTGGCACCTGTATGGCAGAGGGATATGGACTGGCACCCTGTATGGCAGAGGGATAGTGACTTGGGACCCCGTATGGCAGAGGGATAAGTGACTGGCACCCTGTATGGGAGAGGGATATGTGATGGCACCTGTATGGCAAGGGATATGTGACTGGACCCTGTATAGCACAGGGATATGTGACTGGCACCCTGTATGGCAGAGGGATAAGTGACTGGCACCCTGTATGACACAGGGATGTGACTGGCACCCCGTATGCAGAGGGAATGTGACTGGCACCCTGTATGACAAGGGATATGTGGGTGGCACCTGTATGGCAGAGGGATAAGTGACTGGCACCCTGTATGCAGAGGGATAAGGACTGGCAAACCCTGTATGGCACAGGGATATGTGACTGGCACCCTGTATGGCACAGGGATAAGTGACTGGCACCCGTATGGCAGAGGGATAAAATGATGGCTCCTGTAGGCAAGGGAAAATGCGGCACCCCGTATGGCAGAGGGTAATGACGGACCCCGTATGGCAAGGGATAAGTGACTGGCCCCTTAAGGCAAAGGGGAAAATACTGGCACCCCCTTATGGAGAGGGATGTGACTGGCACCCTGTATGGGAAGGGTAAATGAAGGGACCCTTAAAAAACAGAGGGATAAGTACTCACCCCCGATGGCGAGGGATAAGTGATGCACCTTAGGCAGAGGGTATTTATGCACCCTGTAGGCAGAGGATGGGGACTGGCACCTGTAGGCAGAGGATAAGTGCTGGGACCCTGTATGGCGGGTTTGTGATTGCCCCTGTTGGCAGAGGGATAAGTGACTGGCCCCCGTATGGCAGAGGGATGTGACTGGCACCGTATGGCAGAGGGGGAAGTACTGGCACCCTGTATGGCAAGGGATAAGTGACTGGCCCCCCGTATGGCAAGGGATAAGTGAAGGCACCCCCGATGGAAGGGTAAGTGACTGGCACCCATAGGGGAAAGGTTGTATTGCACCCTGTATGGGAAGGGTTTTGTGACTGGCACCCTGTTGGCAAGGGAAGTGACTGGGACCTTTTATGGCAAGGGTATGTGACTGGGACCCGATGGCAAGGGGTAAGTGATGGCACCTTTTGGCAAGGGATATGTGACTGGCCCCTGTAGGCAAGGGATAAGTGACGGCCCCTGTATGAAGAGGGAAATGATGGCCCCGTATGGGGAGAGGGAATAAGTGCTGGCTCCCCTGAAAGGCAAGGATATGTGACGGGACCTGTATGGCAAGGATGTGACTGGCAACCTTTGCAGAGGGGTAATGGGGCACCCTGTATGGGGGGATAAGTGACTGGCACCCTGTAGGCACAGGGATAATGACTGGCAAACCCGGGATGGCAGAGGGGTAAGTGCTGGGACCTGTATGGCAAGGGATATGTGGGGTGGCATCCCGTATGGCAAGGGATAGTGCTGCACCCCGTAGGCAGGGATGTGACTGGCACCTGTATGGCAGAGGGGTAGTGCTGCACCCGTATGGCGAGGGGTAAGTGACTGGCCCCGTAGCCAGGGATATGTGACTGGCCCTGATGGAAGGGATAGTGACTGGCACCTGTATGGGAAGGGATGGCTGCACCCTGTATGGAAGGGAATGTGACTGGGCCCCCCATGGCAAGGGATATGTGACGGGCATCCCGTATGGCAGGGAAAGTGACTGGCCCCTGTATGGCAAGGGGTAAGTGACTGGCACCCCGTATGGCAAGGGATGTGACTGGGACCCTTAGGCAAGGGATAGGTGGCACCCCTGTATGGCAAAAGGGGTATGCTGGCCCCTTAAAGCAGAGGGATATGTGACGGCCCTGTATGGCAAGGATAAGTGACTGGCACCCGTATGGCAGAGGGATAAGTGACTGGACCTGTATGCAAGGGATAAGTGACTGGGAATGTTGGCAAGGGGAAAATGACTGGACCCGTATGGCAAGGGTAATGACTGGCCCCCCTGAGGCAGAGGGATAATGACTGGCACCTGTATGCGAGGGATAGTGACTGGCACCCTGTATGGGAAGGGATAAGTGACGGCACCCGAAGGAGGGATAAGTACTGGCACCCTTTAGGCAGGGGATATGTGACGGCACCCTGTAAGGGAGAGGGGTATTTACGGCACCGTAGGCAGAGGGGTTGGAGGCACCCTGTAGGCAAGGGGGTAAGGATGGCACCGTAAAGCCAAAAGGGAAAGTACTGGCCCCTTTTGGCAGAGGGGTAAGTGACTGGCACCTGTAGGCAGAGGGTATTGACTGGCACCTGTATGGAGAGGGTAAGTGACGGGACCTGTATGGCAAGGGGTAGTGACTGGGACCCTTTTGGAGAGGATAAGTCGGCCCCCCTGTTTTGGGAAGGGATAAGTGACTGGCACCCGTATGGAGAGGGATAGTACTGGGACCCTGTATGGCAAGGGGTAGGACGGGCCCGTTGCAGAGGGATAAGTACTGGGACCCTTATGGCAGAGGGGTAAAATGACGGCACCCTGTATGCAAGGGAAGGCTGGGGCCCCTGTAGGCAAGGGGTAAACTGGCATCCTGTATGGCAGAGGGATATGTGACTGGCACCCTGTATGGCAAGGGATAAGTGACTGGCATCGTGTATGGCACGGGATAAAGTGACTGGCACCCTGTATTGGAGAGGGATAAGTGACTGGCACCCTGTATGGCAGAGGGATATGTGACTGGCACCCTGTATGGCACAGGGATAAGTGACTGGCACCCTGTATGACAGAGGGATTGTGATGGCCCCTGTAATGGCAGAGGGTTATGTGACTGGCACCCTGTATGAAGAGGGATATGGGGACTGGCACCCTGTATGGCAAGGGATAAGTACTGGAAACCCTGTTGGGAGGGTTTATGTGACTGGCACCCTGTATGGCACAGGGATATGTGACTGGCACCCTGTATGGCACTGTGCACTATCCACCTCCATGTTCCTCTCCTCAGGTAGCGACGCCGCAGTTATTAAGGTCGAGAGCAATTCCAGCAGCAGCTTTCTGGTTGGGACCAACATCACTTTATCCATCTCCTACAATTACACCGCCATGCAAGACGTCACTGTCAGCTGGTACAAAGATGGCGCCCTGATAGTCAAATGGACCAGCACCTCCGTGCAACAAGACAGCGACCAAAAGAGACTGACCGTCACTGGGAACGGCTCCATATCCATATCCAGCAGCAGCAGGGGGGACAGCGGCACGTACACCGTCCAGGTGGACGCCATCAAGCAAACCGCGGGGACCCGGACGTTCCCAGTGAAAGTCTATGGTGAGTCCAGGAAAGAGTTCATTCATTTTTAATAAGTAAAATTTTATCTAAAAAATTAAGATTTATAAACTCTCCCACTTTCTAATTTATCCTCAGCTTCTCTGCTTGCTGCCAGTGAATGGCCTCATTCTCAAACCACTGCCTTGACATTACTTTTCACAGCTGTGCATTTGCTACAATCTTATCTTGACTCCCGACTCATGCATGGTCCCAGCATTTTACCTGATACATTGCAATAAAGTATCGGGATAGCAGTAAATATTGTGCTGCTGATGGGTTTCATCCATAAAGGACCCCTAGATTGGTTACAATTGGAGCAAAGCTTCTGCTGTGAAAAGCATTAAAAGGGGTTGTCTCACTGCATTGATTCATCTCACCTCAGTCCTGTTTTCTTGGCTTCACTTTGAATGTTTCGTGTGGCGTGTTTACTGGCTTCCATTAGGATGCAGTAGAAGCCAGGTCTGTAGTTATAGCAACCAGTGCTGGCAACCTATCAGGAGAGAAATGAAAGGTCTTTTAGCTATAGCAACCAGTGCTGGCAGCCTATCAGGAGAGACCGAAAAGGTCTTAGCTATGCAACCAGTGCTGGCAGCCTATCAGGAGAGATTGAACAGGTCTGTAGCTATAGCAAAACCCGTGTGGCAGCCTATCAGGAGAGATTGAACAGGGGCTGTAGCTATAGAAACCAGCACTGGCAGCCTATCAGGAGAGATGGAAAAGGTCTTTAGTATAGCAACCAGTGCTGGCAGCCTATCAGGAGAGATGGAACGGTCTGTAGCTATAGCAACAGTGCTGGACCCTATCAGAGAGACCGAACAGGTTGTGCTATGCAACCAGTGCTGCAGCTATGAGAGACTGAACAGGTCTGTAGTTATAGCAACCAGTGCGGGCAGCCTATCAGGAGAGAATGAACGAGTATATAGCTATAGCAACCACTGCTGGCAGCCTATCAGGAGAGATTGAATGAGTATATAGCTATAGCGACCAGTGCTGGCAGCCTATCAGGAGAGATGGAACAGGTCTGTAGCTATAGCAACAAGTGCTGGCAGCCTATCAGGAGAGATGGAACAGGTCTGTAGTTATAGCAAACAGCGCTGGCATCCTATCAGGAGAGACTGAACAGGTCTGTAGCTATAGCAACAAGTGCTGGCAGCCTATCAGGAGAGATGGAACAGGTCTGTAGCTATAGCGACCTGAGGAGCTGATGCAGCCCATACAAGAGGGGATATCTAGGAATAGGGAGGACACTGGTAATGGACACTTATTGCAACGTGACTTGTTTTTGCAAGATCTTTAACACAAAAAGCAGCGATCCCTGAAGTGAGACAACCCCTTTAAGTTTTGTACAGGTTTTTAACCTCCGACTCTAAACAACACAGTTCCTATTTACTGACAGCAAGCAGAGATATTAACAATGGGGGATATACTGAAACACAAGGTCGATCAGAATTTCTCAAACTTTTCACTAGACAATATCCCGTCCCTGTGCTGAGTCATGGGCCATTATAAGAAGGGAGTCATTGCCTGTGTTCCCATGACAACTCCCCCTGTCCTGTTCCGGCTACTAGGTACTCTTATAGTGACACTGGGCCTGCATCAACCAATGAGATGGCTTCTTTTCACACCGATTATGCAAATTCACCTGAGTTTATGTGTTTGTATATGGCTCATTGTCCGTAGGATGGATTAACATGGTCAGGGCTGCAACAGTCATCTATTAACCGTTTCGGCCCATACAGCCAAATCAATGGGCCCCCCACTCATTACTAGTTCCTATTGTTTAACATATCAGTGGGCCCCTTATTGATTAGTCAAATAGTCTAAAAAAAATGGGAATCTCGCAAGAGAACAGAGAATGACTTTTAATGACTATATTTACTATTCTGCCATAGGCAAACTTAAACTCTATCAGTTCTCAATCTATAAAGCACTAAAACTGAACTTTTATTATGTATAACACTTAACCTCTATACACACTATTTCTAACCTCTAAATTTTTCCCTTTCTAATTGTGAAGGAATAACTCCTCTTCTATTATCAAGTCTGATGGAACACCACCTATTAACAGGGAAACCCTATATATACAGTGATTTACTAACTCCAAAAAGGAATCCAAAACATCTTCCTTGGGCAATCATACCTAAACTGATGGGCATGAAGCATATAAGGTTCCCTTGTGAGACCCTCTGCAGCGGGTAACTCAGTAGAAAGAGGTAGAAAATCACAAATTAAAATGTCATGCCTGACCTCCCCAACATGTTTCACCAGCTAACTGGCTTCATCAGGCGATACAGGTCCGGTCATGACTTGATAATAGAAAAAGAGTTATTCCTTCACAATTAGAAAGGGACAAATTGAGAGGTTAGAAATCAGGTTTTTAAATAGTGTGTATCGAGGTTAAGTGTTATACATAATAAAAGTTAAGTTTTAGTGCTTTATAGATTGAGAACTGATAGAGTTTAAGTTTGCTTTTTTGATTAGGGCCCCTGAAAGGAGGAATACTGCCCGTTCTGCCCTATTGGCACCCCTGAACATGGTGACAGGAAGTGTTACCATAGGGGCATGGATAGAAGAACTCATAAAAGCCTTGTAAGCACCATGGCTGGTTTTGGGTGTCTTTTATAGGCAGCAGATAGTATACCCCTTCTGTTTCTAAATGATGTTCACCCCCTTTGCATGTAACAGATGCTGGGTGGGGGTGGTAATGCCTATTGTCTGCCACATCCAGCTTTCTAGAGATCCTGAATGGCATCTACAACATCCCCTCCTTTGTTCACTCTCCCCTGTTGCATTTGCTGTGTGTCAGTCTCTACCGTGGCTCTGGAATTTTATTCGTGAACAAGGGAGATCAGGATGAACAGCGCTATAGAGGGATATCTGACACTAGTGCCTCGTAGCGAGGAATCATTGATTTCAGAGGGATGATTGGTGGAAATCAACGATGTGGTATTTTATCTCCACAGACCCGGTCAATATGACTGAGATCTCCCAGTCTCCTAGCTCCGTATACGAGGGGATCCCTCTGGTCAATCTGACCTGTAATGTGTCCAGCGGGGCGGAGACCTTCACCTGGACCAAAGACGGGGACTTATTACCAAGTAACAGCAGCTACGTTATACTGCACGGTGGTCAGACCCTGCAGATCAACCTCCCGAACAGGACGCACAGTGGAATCTACACCTGCAACGCCTCCAATCCGGTCGACTGGGAAACCGCAACACATATGCTCACTGTCACATGTAAGTGAACTGGCCGGCTCAGACGGGGCAACAGGGGAAGCAAGGGGAACCCCCGGTGGGCTCCTGGGCTTGGGGGGCCCTGGAAAATGGCAGGGGTGGGGTTGCTTTATAGGGACAAAGGCAGAAAAGGAGAGGCAGAAAGTAAGAGCCATGTACAGTAGCCATAGGGTGAGCCCCAAGAATCATCTTCATTGGTGGGCCCAATAGAATCAACTCCACTGGTGCGCCCCAATAATCATCTCCACTGTGGCCCCCCAGAATAAACTTCACTCGTGGCCCCAATAATCATCTCCACTGGTGGCCCAAGAATCAGCTCCACTGGTGGCCTCAAGAATCAACTTCACTGGTGGGCACAATAATCAACTCCACTGGTGGCCCCAAGAATTAACTCCACTGATGGGCCCAAAGAATCATCTCCACTGGTGGGCCCCAAGAACCAGCTCCACTGGTGGGCCCCAAGAATCAACTCCACTGGTGGCCCCAAGAATCAACTCCACTGGGGGCCCCCAAGAGTCAACTCCACCTTTGGCCCCAAGAATCAGCTCCACTGGTGTCCCCAAGAATCAACTCCACCGGTTGTGCCCAAGAATCAACTCCACTGGTGGCCCCAAGAATGAACTCTACTGGTGGCCCCAAGAATCAACTCCACTAGTGGCCCAAGAATCAACTCTACTGGTGTCCCCAAAGAATGAACTCTACTGGTGGACCCCAAGAATCAACTCCACTGGTGGGCCCCAAGAATCAACTTCACTAGTGGCCCCAAGAATCAACTCCACTGGTGGACCCCAAGAATCAACTCACACTGGTGGCCCCAAGAATCAACTCCACTGGGGGCCCCAAGAATCAACTCCACTCGTGGCTCCAAGATTCATCTCTACTGGTGGCCCCAAGAATCAACTCCACTGGTGGCCCCAAGAATCAACTCCACTAGTGGGCCCCAAGAATCAACTCCACTGGTGGCCCCAAGAATCAACTCCACTAGTGGCCCCAAGAATCAACTCCACTGGTGGCTTCAAGAATCAACTCCACTGGTGGCCCCAAGAATCAACTCCACTGATGGGCTTCAAGAATCAACTCCGCTGGTGGGCACCAAGAATTAACTGCACTGGGGGGCACCAAGAATCAGCTTCCTCTTATGGTGACACTGGGCCTGCATCAACCAATGAGATGGCTTCTTTTCACACCTGAATTATGCAAATTACACCTGAGTTTGATGTGTTTGTTAAATGGCTCATTGGCCCTAGGATGGATTAACATGGTCAGGGCTGCCATCAGTCATCTATTAACCGTTTCAGGGCCCCCTACAGCCAAGTCAAATGGGGCCCCCACCCATTACTAGTTCCTATTTTTTAGCATATCAGTGGGCCCCTTATTGATTAGATAGTCTCCAAAAAAATGAGAATCTCGCAAGAGATCAGAGAGTGACTTTTGATCACTATATTTACTATTTTGCCATAGGCAAACTTAAACTCTATCAGTTCTCTATCTATAAAGCACTAAAACGTAACTTTTATTATGTATAACGCTTAACCTCTATACACACTATTTAAAAACCTGATTTCTAACCTCTCAATTTTTCCCTTCCTACTTCTGAAAGAATAACTCCTTTTCCATTATCAAGTCTGGTGGAGCCCCACCTATTAACAGGGGAACCTTATATATGCAGTGATTTACTAACTCCAGTACGGGATCCCAGGTATCCTACTTGGGCAGTCATCCCTAATCTAATGGACACAAAACATATAAGGTTTCCTGGTGAGACCCTCTGCAGCACACACAGTAGACAGAGGTGAGAAATCACAATTTAAAATGTCATGCCTGACCTCCCCAACATGTTTCACCAGCTAAACTGGCTTCATCCCCTCCTTTGTTCCCTCTCTCCTGTTTCATTTGCTGTGTGTCAGTCTCTACTGTGGCTCTGGAATTTTATTCGTGAACAAGGGAGATCAGGATGAACAGCGCTATAGGGGGATTTCTGACACTAGTGCCTCGTAGTGAGGAATCATTGATTTCAGAGGGATGATTGGTGGAAATCCACGATGTGGGATTTTCTCTCCACAGACCCGGTCAATATGACTGAGATCTCCCAGTCTCCTAGCTCCGTATACGAGGGGATCCCTCTGGTCAATCTGACCTGTAATGTGTCCAGTGGGGCGGAGACCTTCACCTGGACCAAAGACGGGGACTTATTACCAAGTAACAGCAGCTACGTTATACTGCACGGTGGTCAGACCCTGCAGATCAACCTCCCGAACAGGACGCACAGTGGAAACTACACCTGCAACGCCTCCAATCCTTTCGACTGGGAAACCGCAACACATATACTCACTGTCACCTGTAAGTGAACTGGCCGGCTCGGACGGGGCAACAGGGGAAGCAAGGGGAACCCCCGGTGGGCTCCTGGTCTTGGGGGGCCCTGGAAAATGGCAGGGGTGGGGTTGCTTTAGGGACAAAGGCAGAAAGTAAGAGTCATGTGCAGTAGCCATAGGGTGGGCCCCAAGAATCATCTTCACTGGTGGCCCCAAGAATCATTTCCACTGGTGGCCCCAAGAATCAACTCCACTGGTGGGCCCCAATAATCACCTCTACTGATGGCCCCAAGAATCATCTCCACTGGTGGCCCCAAAAATCAGCTCCACTGGTGGCCCCAAGAGCCTACTCCACTGGTGGGTCCCAGGAATCAACGCCACTGTGGGGCCCCAAGATTCAACTCCACTGCTGGGCCCCAGATATCAACTCCACTGGTAGGGCCCTAAGAACCAACTCCACTGGTGGCCCTAAGAATCAACTCCACTGGTGGCCCCAGGAATCATCGCCACTGGTGGCCCAAAGAATCAGCTCCACTGGTGGCCCCAAGAATCAACTCCAGTGGTGGACCCCAAGAATCAGCTCCACTGGTGGTCCCCAAGAATCAGCTCCACTGGTGGCCCCAAGAATCAACTCCACTGGTGGTCCCCAAGAATCAACTCCAGTGGTGGACCCCAAGAATCAACTCCACTGGTGGGCCCCAAGAATCAACTCCATTGGTGAACCCCAAGAATCAACTCCACTGGTGGGCCCAAGAATGAACTCCACTGGTGGACCCCAAGAATCAACTCCACTGGTGGTCCCCAAGAATTAACTCACTGGTGAGCCCCAAGAATCAACTCGACTGGTGGGTCCAAAGAAACAACTCTTCACTGGTGGGCCCAAGAATCAACTCCATTGGTGGGCCCAAGAATCAACTCTACTGGTGGGCCCAAGAATCATCTCCACTGGTGAGCCCCAAGAATCAACTCCACTGGTGGGCCCAAGAATCATCTCCACTGGTTGGCCCCAAGAATCAGCTCCACTGGTGGCTCCAAGAATCAACTCCAGTGGTGGGCGCCAAGAACCAACTCCACTAGTGGGCCCCAGGCATCCCAATCCTGTCTTCGGTACAACAGGGCAAAGTGTGCCCTCTCCAACCTCCTCTGTCAGTTGTAGTTATAGCCAGTTACGGAAATAAGTTTTAGGATTAGTCCAACTATAACCCTAACTCCTATCCTTACCCTAGGGAACATTTGAGAAACATCAGGAGAACCCCAAGGTTATGGTTAGTCCAACCCCAACTCCAGCCCTAAGACTCTAAAACATTTGGGCAACATCTAGGGAACCCTAGGTTTTGGGTTAGTCCCTTGCTCCAACTCTAGCCGCAAGGAACACCTGGGAAATGTTTGGGAAACTCTAGGGTTTGGGACACTCTGACCCAAGGAAACATGTTGGCAACACTATGGTTAGCATTAGTACAATCTTAACTCTAACCCTAACCATAAGAAACTCTAGGGTTAGAGTCAGTCCAACTCTACCCCTAGGAAACATCTGGGCAATATTTGGGAAACAATAGGGTGAGGGTTAGTCCAACCCTAACTCCAGCCCTGGGAACCATCTGTAGAATCCTTTGGTTAGGGTTAGTCCAACCATAACCCCTGACTCCAACCGTAGCCCTAAGAAACATCTGGGCAACATCTGGGGAATCCTAAGGTTAAGGTTAGTACCATCCTAACCCCTAACTCAGACCCTAACCCTAGGGAACATCTAGGTAACATTGGTTAAGGTTAGTCCAATCCTAACTCCAACCCTCTAACTCTGATCCTAACCCTAGGGAACATCTGGGTAACATCTGGAGAGTCCTAGGGTTAAGGTTAGTCCAATCCTAATGCTAACCCTCTAACTCTGATCCTAACCCTGGGGAACATCTGGGGAGCTCTGGGGTTAGGGTTAGTCCAATCCTAACTCCAGCCCTATCCCCTAACTCCAACCCTACCCCTAGGGAACATCTGGGTAACATCTTGGGAACCCTAAGGTTAAGGTTAGTACAATCCTAACCCCTCACTCAGACCCAAACCCTAGGTAACATCTGGAGAGTCCTAGGGTTAAGGTTAGTTCAATCCTAACTCCACCCCTCTAACTCTGGCCCTAACCCTGCAGAACCTCTGGGTAAAATCTGGGGAGCTCTGGGGTTAGGGTTAGTCCAATCCTAACTCCAGCCCTATCCCCTAACTCCAACCCTACCCCTAGGGAACATCTGGGTAACATCTGGGGAACCCTAAGGTTAGGCCAATCCCACTTCCAACCCTAACCATTGGGAACATCTGGAGAATCTTAAGGTTAGGACAAGGGTTAGGATTAGTCCAACTGTAACCCTAACCCCACCCCTAACCCTGGGACCCCTCAGATGTTTCTTAGGATTATGGTTGGAGTTAAGATTAGGATCAATCTTTAAATTTTTTTGCTGATTTTTGCCAAAAATCAATTCTGTCTGAAATTCAGGTTAAATTTGACTTTGACCCAAATTGGAGGCGCAGCAATTCTGTTGACTCTTACCAGTGGCTGCATCACCCAGTGACAGGCTGTATACCTGCATCATGTCTTCTCTCTTCTCCGCAGACTCCAGCTCGCTGAGTGGGGGCGCTATAGCCGGCATCGTGGTCGGTTCAGTTTGTGGAGCGATACTGCTCATTGCTCTGATCATCATTCTGTTATTTTGTTTTCGGAAGAGATGGGAAGGTGAGTCCTCGCAGGACGGGTGGTGATATACACTATATAGCCATGTTATGCTATGTTATATTATTCTACACTGTGCAAAAAGAAAAAAAGTCAAGGATACAGCACTGCAACGAAATCAAACAGAGGTGTGCAAAGCTCAAAGGTATGATCCAAAACCCCTCCAAAATCAAAAAAATAAAGAAAGCAGCACCACCAAAATATGTCAAAAAAAGTGATTTAATCACCTAAGTCCATAAAGCAACGTTTCAACTCCTCCCATGGTGCTTGAGAATGACTCCATGGAGGAGTTGAAACGTTGCTTGTATGGACTTAGGTGATTAAATCACTTTTTTTTGACATATTTTGGTGGTGCTGCTTTCTTTATTTTTTGGATTCTACACTGTGCAGCACAAAGGACCATGAATCTTAAAGGGCAAGTCCATTCTCTCCTGATAGCGATATCAATGACTTGGCCGACTCTCCGGCGTTACCTGGTGACGACACTTGATAAATCGAATTTTCTAGCTGCTTTGATTTGTATCTTGAATGTCACTCCCATCATGCACCAGGAGCATTGATTTCATATTTTCTGGGAGCAGCTTTCCCCTATGCTTTCTGTCACTCCCTGCTGAGCATTGCTGCCAAGGGGGCAACGGGCATCTGCTGTGACTCGCTCCATCAGCCAAAAATGACCATTCTAGGACTGCGAGGATTGACCCCTCGGAGGCCGCTGCATTGTGCTTCTATGGTGACTGTTCAGGAGACGTCTGCTTCTTTTCACAGCTGTGTCCCGGAGGACAAGTTGCCTCAGGATCTGTAGCCCGGTCCCATTGACCTGTTGATCAGGGCGCTGCCCGGGGACCAATAAAGAGGGACTCCACTCATGTGATCGCTGTCATGATGCGATTGCTCTGATCTTACGAGCTTTGAAACATGGAACAAAGACTTTGTTCTTGCCTTTCCCCACACTTATTACATTGTATGTGGCGGCCATAGATTGTGTAACAGCGTAAAAAGCTCAAATTTACATGAACCTTGTATTAACTTTATACCAGTCATAGACAATTGTTAGCCAGTTTTTAATTAGGGTTAGATTATGGTTACCCTAGAGTTAGCTTAGATTTAGGATATGCTTAGGCAAGGCGTAGACAATGGTTAGCTTAGTGTTAATCTAGGGTCAGACTAGGATTTGGTTGGGCTAGAACAGGCATCCTCAAACTGCGGCCCTCCAGATGTTGGGAAACTACAACTCAACTCCGCTCCACTGGTGGGCCCTAGATCATCTCCACTGTGGCCCTAAAAACTCCATGGGGGGCCCCAGAATCATCTCCCCTCCAAAATCAATCCCCTGGTGGCTCCAAGAAACAACTCCAATGGTTTACCCAGAATCAACTCACGGTGCCCCCCAAAAATCAACCAATGGGGGCTCCAAGACTCAACTCCAATGGTTTACCCCAAAAATCACTCCACTTTTCCCAAGAATCATTCCATGGTGGGGCCCCAAAAATCAACTCCCTGGGGCCAAAATCACTACGATGGTTGGCCTAAAACATCCCCAAAATGGGACCTCCCGAAACTTGGGATCTAAGAACATCCCACTGGGCCCGAATCCACTCACTGGTGGCCCCAAGAATCAAACTCCACTGGTGGGCTCCAAGAATCAACTCCACTGGTGGACCCAAATAATCAACTCCAATGGTTGACCCAGAATCATCTCCACTGGTGGGCCCTAGAATCATCTCCACTGGAGGGCCCCAGAATCATCTCCACTGGTGGCTCCAAGAATCAACTCCACTGGTGGCTCCAAGAATCAACTCCAATGGTTGACCCAGAATCATCTCCACTGGTGGTCCCCAAGAATCAATCCACTGGTGGGCCCAAGGGCTCAACTCCAATGGTGACCCCAGAATCATCTCCACTGGTGGCCCCAAGAACAACTCCACTGGTGGGCCCCAAGAATCACTCCACGCGGTGACTCAGAATCAACTCCACTGGGGGCCTAAAGAATCACTCCCTGGTGGGCCCAAGAATCCTCTCCACTGGTGGCCCCAAGAATCAACTCCACTGGTGGGCCCAAGGAATCAAATCCACTGGTGGCTCCAAGAATCAACTCCACTGGTGGGCCCAAAGAATCACTCCACTGGTAGGCCCCAAGAATCAACTCCACTGGTGACCCCAAGTATCAACTCCACTGGTGACCCCAAGTATCAACTCCACTGGTGGGCCTCAGGAATCAACACCACTGGTGGCTCCAAGAATCTACTCCACTGGTGGCCCAAAGAATCATCTCCACTGGTGGGAACCAAGAACCAACTCCACTGGTGGCCCCAGAACCCGGCCACCAGGTACACATCATTTACAAAACCTGCACACAATGGTTTCTTCTGAGACCTGTGGAGGAAGCTGTCCCATTTTGAGGGAAAGTACCATAAATCTCAGCATAGTCCCTCCCGCACGCACTGTCGATCGACGGACGCCCAGCACCTGACATGTAACCACTTCACAACTGCTTCCAGTCACTGACGACAAACCTGTTTACGAACAAGCCGTCCTGATAAGATCCTGCGGGTGCACGTGTGGGGCGTGTTACAGGAGATGGCTCCGATAGAGTGTAATGAGCTCTACGAGGGAGAGAGCAGACAAGAATAGCTTCTAGCCAAGTCACCGATCCCATTCACTGACAGGAAGCAGAGATCTGAGGCAAAGTTCCATGCAGTAAATTACCCTCCTCGCTTGTTGTTATTGATGATACAAAGTGATAAAGGAGGAGATTCTGCTGATGTTTCATGAAGGGAGCGTTCTGGACCTATTTCTGGACAGGGGCGGGGCCTAAAATGTCCCTTAATTTAGAATTATAATGATACTAATGCAATAATTATCTTTATGATATAAAATAATGGTGATTATCACGGGACGGGTGCCGCACGCGGAGCCGGTGGGGTCAGTCACTGTGTGTTTCTTTTGGCAGGACAAGGAAAAAATCAGACTAATCCACACCCGGAGGCGATCCGCACGGTAAGACATGCGCTCACTCCACTGAGTTCTCCAACCTTCTAATATACTTCGTGATCCATTTTTCATCATATTCAAGACCTCTGCTTGCTGTCAGTGAACAGAACAGTTCAAACCCTGAGGCGGAAATCTTGAGGAGTGCTGACATGTCTCACAGCTGAGGGTTTGTTACAATTGAGTCTAGACAATCCTCTATGAGCAAAACAGATCGAGGCCATGATCATGAATGTTAACTTGTGCCTGAATTCAGACTGTGCATTGAAATCAGTGCAGAGTTCACGTAAAAACTATTAAATTCTGTTCAATCTGTATCAGTCGGGATTTTCCAATGTGAATTTCGAAAAACTGCAAAAATCTGCTAAAAAATAAGCTAAATTTAGCATTCAAATCCGTGCTGAAGTCTGCAGCATCGAAAGTTGGAATCTGCAGCAGAAATCCGAGGTTATTCAGATCTAAAAAAGGTCTTCCCTATGGAGAAATCTCCCTCCTGTCCTGATGGTTTGGTCCATTATATCTGTAGGGATACATTGGATCAGGACGGAATCTTGTCTACACTGGATACAATTGTAACAAACCGTTAGATGGGAGGAAAATTGGACGAAGCCTTTGGATGAAGTTTTCCTATTGACTAACAACAAGCAGAGATATTATAAAGGGGGCGGGAACTTAATTTATATTTTAAAGCAGTGTTCTCAGCATAGACTTTGATGTCACATCAATACAATTTGCCAGTATTTTGGGATAGGTGCTGTTCCACCTTTGGGATTGGCAGCTATCTCAGAGTGTCAGCTCAGAATGGCGATTGGGTTACGCTTGCACACAACTTTCCATTCTGTTCTATGGGATTTTTGAGAACACAGTGCTCCCCTGTACTGGGAACTCCCATAGAAAAGAATGGAGAACACAGCACTCCCCTGTACTGTGTACTCCCTTAGAGGAGAATGGAGAACACGGCGCTCCCCTGTACTGGGATCTCCCATAGAACAGAATGGAAAACACAGCGCTCCCCTGTACTGGGAACTCCCGTAGAACAGAATGGAGAACACAGTGCTCCCCTGTACTGGGAACTCCCATAGAACAGAATGGAGAGAATACAGTGCTCCCC
The DNA here is from genome assembly GCA_025379985.1 of Phyllomedusa bahiana. NCBI lineage: Eukaryota > Metazoa > Chordata > Amphibia > Anura > Hylidae > Phyllomedusa > Phyllomedusa bahiana. The sequence continues at coordinate 20,224 of JAODAL010021863.1, forward strand.
TGTACCGGGAACTCCCATAGAACAGAATGGAGAACACAGTGCTCTTCTGTACTGGGAACTCCCATAGAGCAGAATGTAGAACACAGCGCTCCCCTGTACTGGGAACTCCCATAGAACAGAATGGAGAACACAGTGCTCCTATATACTGGGAACTCCCATAGAACAGAATGGAGAACACAGCGCTTCCCTGTACTGGGAACTCCCATAGAGGAGAATGGAGAACACAGCGCTCCTATGTACTGGAGACTCCCTTAGAGGAGAATGGAGAGTCTCAGACAACACTTTCGGGGGTCCACTAGATAGGTGCAGGTCTAAGGGACCCGCATCTATCACACATTCTCCTATCCATATACTATCAAAGTCTGTGGTGGGAACAACCCTTTGGGCATGTCCCCATGGCAAGGGTTTTCGGCCGTTTTTTCAGCCGGTTTGCGGTTTTGCAGACCACCTGAAAAAACGGCTGAAAATGAGCAGACCGGGCACTATGGAAAACCGGTGCTGCCGTCCGGCCGCAAAACCCTGTGCACGCCTCCGGAATCTGTGCAACCCACTGAGACGGGGGTGGGCTCATCGCGGGGAAAAGCCGCCCCCCCCCCCCCTCCGCGGCCGTGGGGACGGCCGCAAAACAGGACAGATACCGGCCGGCAAACCGAACGGTATGTGTCCTGTGCCGTGAGAACGCGCCCTTTAACTTTCTGAAATCTTATTTCTTCTTCTCTAGGTATCAGGAACGACCCTGTCACCGGATGACCCGGCGTACTTCACCATGAATAATATCATGTACCGCAGCTCGTCCATCTCCATGGGCTCCTACATCATGGTGAGTCCGGTCGTGAAGCCTCCTTAGAAATTACATACACATTGGGTTCTTCAGGTTCTTGTGAATCAGATCTGGGTGGGTTTGGGAAATGTACAGAGGACATATGAGATATAACACAGGAAGAACTGCAGGTTCAAAGCTCCAATGTACAGTACTGAGAGCCAATGAGAAAGCAAACTGGGGCCCTTGTCTGTTCTCCGTGCTGATGACCCTGAAGAAGGAGGACCCATCTAATGTCTTGAGATGCAATTTGTCAGGGGGAGGGGTCCAGTAGTTGTCCTTTAGGGGCCCCATGTTACATCATGGTGAGTCCAGTCATGAAGCCTCCTTAGAAATACCATAAATGTTGTAGGTTCTTCAGAATCAGGTCTTCTGAAAGTACAGAAGACGTAATAGATGTAACCAAGCAAAGCTGCAGGTTCAGGGCCCTGACATACTGGGAGCCAATATGGGGCCCTTCTCTGTTCACCCTGCTGATGACCCTATAGAAGGAAGAAATATCCTTTTCTAATGTCTTGAGGTACAATTCCTCAGGGGGGTCCAGTGCAGTATTATCACTCATGGCAAAAAGAATTGGGTCTAACCTAAACAGTAATTGTCGTTTAGGGGCCCCATATTACATTGTGGTGAGTCCAGTCTTGACGCCTCCTTAGAAATCCCATACATGTTGTAGGTTCTTCAGAATCAGGTCCTGGGGGTTTTGGTGAAAGTACAGAAGACGTAATAGATGGGGCCCTTCTCTGTTCACCGTGCTGATGACCCTATAGAAGGAGGAAACATCCTTTTCTAATGTCTTGAGGTACAATTCCTCAGGGGGATCCAGTGCAAAAACAATCGGGTCCAACCTAACGTCAGTCGTCCTATTGGGCCCCATATTAATAAGCTTTTGAGGGAAGGTCATTTACACAATCAAGTTACTGAGAAGATCTCAGGTGCTGATCCTGTCGTCCTGGACCTTTATAAGTCTCAAACAGATCTAGCAGAGCTCAATTTGCTCTTGAACTATCCCATAGTAATCCATTGACTTGATATAAAATATGTTTTCTTTGATGTTTTGCAGAACAATGGAGATGACAGATCCGATTATTCTCAAAATCCTTCATCCAACCCTCCACCAACCCAAACCAGAGTCAAGAAAGCCACACAAGTATAGCAGCAATGGGCTTAGAGGACACGTCTGGCAGACGGGCACCAACGACGAACTGGGCCAGAGATGGAGGATGCCAGCCAAATCTATTGATGGGTGCTGATCCGAATAAAGCTATGGGCCAGGGATGACCTATCTGGTCGAGGTCATTGATCTTCTCAGATGAAGCTCTTGATCTGGATACAGTTTACAAAGCTCCTCCAGAACAGGACAACAGAAATACTTACTTGGGGGCCCCTGCTCTCCGTAGGGCCCATAGCGTCCGCAGGTTCTGCCTGTTGTTTGCCTACATGGAGCACAGGACATGTTTGATGATTGACCTACTATGGATGAAGGCTTTGTCACAGTATTCCATATACAAGCAAACAAACAGCACCGCTTCACCCTCGATGTGGTCTCCTTAGCACTTGATTAAAGTTGGGTGCGATCCCCAAGACGTGGCTGGACGAAGGGGAAACGGAGGTGGTCCAGTGATTCAAATGGACTTTTTTAGTAAACTCTCATGAAATTGTGAATGTCCTCCAGCTCCATCTTGTAAAAATACTATAGTTTATTTATATATTTTAAAAATTCCATGACAAAAGTCTGTAAACAGCCTACGCTTTCGGGTTATGCACCCATGGGTAAGGGTCATAACCGAAACGCGTAGGCTGTTTACAGACTTTTGTCATGGAATTTTAAACTATATAAATAAATATAGAATTTTTACAAGAAGGAGCTGGAGGACATTCACAATTTGTCACAGTATAATTGGATCTGCTGGGCTTATTAGGATGTATTTGATGATATCAGCAGAGGACTGACCTCCAGGACTGCTGGACCAAGAGATTGTATCCTGTGTCACATGACTAACCTCTAACCATTGGATTCCTCATATCTATGATTGTTATCATACAATGTATGAAGGCTTTGTCTCACTATAACTGGATCTTCTGGGCTTATTTGGATGTATTTGATGATATCAGCAGATGACTAACCCCCAGGACTGCTGGACACGGAGCTTGTACCATGTGTCACCTGGAGAACCTCTAACCATTGGATTCCTCATTTCTATGATAGTTATCCTGCAATATATGAAGGCTTTGTCACAGTATGACTGGATCTTCTGGGCATATATGGATGTATTTGATGATATTAGCAGATGACTAACCCCCAGGACTGCTGGACCTGGAGCTTGTATCATGTGTCACCTGGAGAACCTCTAACCATTGGATTCCTCATATCTATGATAGTTATCCTACAATGTATGAAGGCTTTGTCACAGTATGACTGGATCTTCTGGGCTTATTTGGATGTATAAGATGATATCAGCAGATGACTAACCCCCGGACTGCTGGACACGGAGCTTGCACCATGTGTCACCTGGAGAACCTCTAACCATTGGATTCCTCATTTCTATGATGTTATCCATGAAGGCTTTGTCAGAGTATAACTGGATCTTCTGGGGCTATTTGGATATTTAAATTGATATCAGTAGATGACTAACCCCCTGGACTGCTGGACCCGGAGCTTGCACCATGTGTCACCTGGAGAAATTGAGCCATCAGGTTCCTGATATGTATGATGATTATCCTGCAATATATGAAGGCTTTGTCACAGTATGACTGGATCTTCTGGGCATAAATGGATGTATTTGATGATATTAGCAGATGACTAACCTCCAGGACTGCTGGACCCGGAGCTTGCATCATGTGTCACCTGGAGAACCTCTAACCATTGGATTCCTCATATCTATGATGGTTATCCTACAATGTGTGAAGGCTTTGTCACAGTACAACTGGATCTTCTGGGCTTACTTGGATGTATAAGATGATATCAATAGAGGACTGACCTCTAGGACTGCTGGACCCGGAGCTTGTATCCTGTGTCACCTGGAGAACCTTGAGCCATCGGGTCTATACCTGGTGCTGTCGTGTCTGTATATTACAGACATGTTCCTTAGTGGGAGGATATTCGGGAACCAAAAATGTAACCTGGATTCTCTTTGAGAATTAAGAGCTCTGTAGTCATCACTTGCTATGTAGGTCACTGCAGGAATATTTTCCATAATATAGACCTCCAGGTGGGGCTCATAGATTCTTAATATCTGCAAACCTCAGGGACCTGCCCCCATCACTTTGTTACAGTGTTTGTGTTTCAATTCCTCATCCAGATCCCTGCTGGCTGTCAGTGAATGGAAATATTTGTGGTTTCTTCTAGGGTTCACATCAAGGGTGTAGCTATAGGGGGTGCAGAGGTAGCAGTTGCTACCGGGCCCTGCAGCCTGAGGGGGCCCAAAAGCCCTTCTGCCACATAAGGAGGTACATGGCACTTGGTAGCTGGGGGGCCCATTTCACTTTTTGCAACAGGGCCCAGAAGCTTCAAGTTACGCCTCTGGTTCACATATAGACTGCACCTGGCCTTGTTCACACCCCGAAGGGTTTGTTATAATGTATCACTGCGGGCAGTCCTCTCTCTTGCCTGGACTCCAGGCTAATTATCCTTAAATATGCTGATATCAGTGTTACTACCTGCTCCCGTCCAATGTCTGTGAGACTCCGCGTCTCCTAGTGGAGCAGGCGAGTCTGTTAGAGGAAAGGTGTTCCTAAATACCTGCAGTACAGCCCCCGCCCTGCTGGGTCTATAGATCGCTGGGGTCAGGGGTGCATGTCTTTCGGTACAATTTTCATGCACTACCCATGACTATATATTGGGTGAAGGTCATATAGACCGATACACTTAAAGGGGTTGTCTCACTACAAAGATTAGCTTTTAACATGTAGGAAATAGGTAAATGATGATGTATCCCAAATACATTGCTTAGTTTATTTTTCTTTGTTGAGAAGATATAAGTGATTTTTATCAGCTCAGAGTGCACTCAGGTCTCTCTAGGTTACCGACCTGCTCTGCCCTGCTCTCCCCTGCTGTTTGTCTTATCTGATAGCAGAGATGGAGTCATCACAGAGGTCCGCACACAGGACTGCTGGCAGCTTGAGAGCTGGAGTGTTACCTGATCTAACAAACAAAGCAGACTACTTTTGTTTACTTTAGATCTGAAACTTCTCTGGACTTTAGATAAACATCTCCTGCTCTCCTGTCAGAGTAATTAGCATACCTTTGAATATGGAGAGGATATGCTAATAACTGCCACAGAACCAGGCACAGCCTTACCACAAAGAGACAGAATGCAGGAATAAAAGCTGGTTTTGGCTTAGTGAAACAACGTGGTGAGACAACCACTTTAAAAAGTAGAAAGTAGCTTGATACATTGTAACAAGGCCTCATCTGAGAACAGAAAGGGCTGGATGTTTGCGGTTTGGTTTTGAGTGATTCAATGACAGCAAGCAGTGATCTTGAATATATTAGAAGAACTGAAGCACCATGTTTAGCAGGACTTTCCATTATGCCATCTCTCCCAATTGACCTTAGTTTAGAGATTCTTCTATATGGTCCTCATATAACACCACAGACTGATGCCAAACCCAGGATGCGCCCATACATTCACCCTCCATGCCAGATACAGTATACGGGATGTTTTTTTTATATACATATATATATAAAATATATATTATATATATATATATATATATATATATATATTATATATATATTATATATATATATATATATATATATATATATATATATATATATATATATATATATATATATATATTTATAGACGTTTATAAAGATGATATAATGTGAAGTTTTGGAAGATGTATTTTTATAAAATATTTTGTAATAATGCAAAAATCTCTGCATCTCTGTTCACTTTAAAGGGACTTATGGTCTGGTCGGCCTCAGGTTTTATGACTCCCCATGCGGTGTACTGCCATATAGTGCACAAATAACCAGTGATGCATTACGCTGCCTAAATAACACTCCTATACAGCTGCCGCATATACACTGTACAATATACTGCAACGCAAAGCATAGAGGAGTCAGATAATACCACCATACAGTGACCACATAACTGCTCCTTACAGAAAGTAATAGCAATGCTGTGAATGTCTGAATACACCTGGAATGCAATGAGTGATGGGCCTCAGGTTCCCGTCTGCCTCTGGCGCCCCCTTCCAGCAGTAGTAAGTGAAGTTCAAGTACCCTCTGCACCTGCACAGCTTGCACTCCCGAAAGGTTGGCAAATCTAATGTCACCTACATCACCCATAGAGGAACATTAAGACATGGGTCACTGTTAGGCCAATTCACATTCAATTTTGCATGGTGATTTTTTGGTAAAATTTAAAAAAATAAATAAAATAAAATTCAAGCATTTTTTTTAAATTCAGAATGTTTTTGCAAAATAGCATGTTAATGATATATATGATTTTTTTATGAATTTTCCCATCACAAATGGTCTGACCAGTCATGTGATTTGCTGGAGGGCGAAACACTCCCAAAAACATGCATTAGAAAAAATGCAGCACCCGGGCACACGTGCTTTTTTGGTGTAGAAAAAAAAAACTATGAAGCTCCCCTACCAAGGTCTGTGGGGATTAAAATAACACAAACTTTCCCTACAGCATGCTGTGATTGGAAAAACCCCATGCAAACCCATGTTATTTCCTCAGAAGACCTGCTCAATTCTAAAATCCTTTGTGCTACTGGAGGATCCGGCTTCTTTTACTGTGTAACGTCCAGATAATAAGCATATGCACTCACTGAAATACTCTGTGCTGCTGTGGATGTGTGCATTTCACAATATATCCTATATACAAGCTTGGCAGCATATATCAGAGTTCTGTCAGCCGGGCCATGAACTAGGTGGTGGTTTTCCAGCTGTCAGGACATGCTGGGAGTTGTAGTTTTGCAGCGGATAGGAGATCAGTGCGTTATCTGGTTACATTCCCTGGTCACTGTTTCTCCGCCATGTTCCATCCTTGGCCTCTATGAGGAGGTTTACAAGTGTCTCTCACTCTTCTGTGACTGCGCCGTCTCTTATAGCGGTGCTGGTGCTGCTTTACATATAGATGGCGGATAAATTGCTGGCCGCGGCGCCATCTGACCTCATCCATTTCCACTCAAGCTCCTGCAGATGTTATTCTCTGCTCATTCATCTCACACCTTCAGCGCTCTGCAGCCACCTCTGCCCTTCACTGTCACACAGCTCATCTGCACGTGGCTCTATGAGCAGAGGTGTCACTTTAAGCTCTTGGGTCCTAGTGCAAAAAGTGCAATGGGCTCCCCAGGTACCATGCACCATTTACAATGCTGGTGCCTCCTTATGTGGCAGAAGGGCTATTGGGCCCCCTCAGGCTGCAGGGCCCGGTAGCGACTGCTACCCCTGCACCCCCTATAGCTACGCCCCTGTCTATGAGTCTAACCCCCTAAAGGCTGCAAAGTCCTCAGATCTCCATCCAGTCGAGACCATAGGGAAGTGCAGCCAGTAAATCTGCAGGAAGCAGCGCTGCCGTCACATCTACATGGACCACAAGAGCCACAGCCTGTGTTTTATAGGACACGTCTCATGGATTGATGGAGCAATGGATGAGGCTCATGATGATATTGACCCTGGAAGTTTCCTAATTGACATATGGGGTAGTAGACAAACCAGCCAGGGCAGTTTTAAGTGATTTCTTTCTACCTCAGCTTTTCCTTCGCCAGTCTTACACCTTGTACACAGGCTTGGACTGGGCCACAGGGGAGAAAGTGAAAGCCCTTCAGTGGAGTCCTGAGTGTGAGGGACCCCTGTGAATGGCAGGACTGGGGCTACTTTTAAGGGAGTAAGGCACAAAGAGAGGCAAAAAGTAAGAGATGTATGAAGTCATGTATAGTAGCTGTAGGGTGGACTCCAAGAATCAACTCCACTGGTGGCCCCAATAATAAACTCCACTGGTAGCCCCAAGAATCACCTCCACTGGTGGGCCCCAATAATAAACTCCACTGGTGGGCCCCAATAATAAACTTTACTGGTGGTCCCAATAATAAACTCCACTGGTGGCCCCAAGAATCAACTCCACTGGTTGCCCCAAGAATCAACTCCACTGGTGGCTCCAAGAATCAACTCCACTAGTTGCCCCAAGAATCAACTCCACTGGTGACCCCAAGAAACTACTCCACTGGTGACCCCAAGAATCAACTCCACTGGTGGCCCCAAGAATCAACTCCGCTGGTGGCCCCAAGAATCAACTCCACTGGTGACCCCAAGAATCAGCTCCCCTGGTGGGCCCCAAGAATTCACTCCACTGGGGGGCCCCAAGAATCAACTCCACTGGTGGCCCCAAGAATCACCTCCACTGGTGGCCACAAGAATCAACTCCACTGGTGGGATCTTATAATGAACTCCACAAATGGGCCCAAGAATCATCTCCACTGGTGGGCCCCATGAATCAACTCCACTGGTGGCCCAAAGAATCATCTCCACTGGTGGGCGCTTATAATCAACTCCACAAATGGGCCCAAGAATCATCTCCACTGGTGGCCCCAAGAATCACCTCCACTGGTGGCCACAAGAATCAACTCCACTGGTGGGCTCCCAAAATCAACTAGTTTGTGGTCCCCCAGAATTGAGTCCACTAGTGGGCCCCAGGAATTGACTTTACTCATGATCCCCAAGAATCACCTTCGCTGGTGGGCCTTAATAATCTCCACTAGTCGCCCATTACAACACTGTTTTCATGCCTCATTGAATGCTGGAAGGATCCTAGCCCCAGTGTAAATGGGAAAGTGCAAGGATAGGAGCAGGGTGGTTGGAAGACGCCGGATCTCCCGCTGTTGACTATGACATGTGCTGTGAATGGATGAGGCCTTAGATTCAGTCTTGATTGACGCCTCCATGTACTATGTGGCTGCTTTGTCCAATGACAGTTAAACTATTTCCATGCAGTGCAGTAATGTCGGACCAGATTTTCCAGTTGTTGGTGTCACTCACCCTTTACAGAAATATTTACCTGCGTCCGTTCAAATATTTGTGAACTAGTGAAGTAGCCAAATATGCTCCAAACCACAGAAGAGGCCGAGCTGCAGAGGACGCCCGGCCGCCCAATCCCTGCATGGGCCAGATAAAGCCCCAGAGCCACATGGGAGAAGCTGCCAAAAACTGGTGACCATCCCCTCACACACCTGCTGCACACAGACTAATGCACCCCTGTCCCACACCTGGTAGTCGCACCATATCTGCACATAGAGTAATGTAACGCATAAGCAGGTTAGGAAACAGTTCACAGAAAAGCCCCAGTAGCAGTAGTGCAGCCAAATACTGGCAAAGCATTTTTCTATTACGCTACCTTACACTTAGATTTTTGCATGGCCAGAAACAAAAACTGTAAAAACTGTCTTTTCATTTGCGCTTCCTGCACTTTTTTTGCCATTTTGATCCATGAAAAACTGCAAAAAATGTAACACCCGTGTAAATATATTTTTTTGTCCTCCTTCAGATCCCTCTGTCTCATCCAGACTCCTCTATCCCCTTCAAACCCCTTTGTCTCCTCCAGACTCCTCTGTCCTCCTCTAGACCCCTCTATCTTCTCTCCAGACTCCTCTGTCCTCCTCTAGACTCCTCTGTCCTCCTCTAGACTCCTCTGTCCTCCTCTAGACTCCTTTCTCCTTCTCCAGACTCCTCTGTCCTCCTCTAGACTCCTTTCTCCTTCTCCAGACTCCTCTGTCCCCTCTATATCTCTCTGGCCTCAGTTTATCTTCCCAGATTATCTTCCCCAGCATTAGTCATCAGGGGACAGTTGGGACACCCCCGGTCACACTGAGTTTTGGTGGGACTGACCAAATATTTTATATTGAGTCACATTAAAGTTCTAATGCCCTGGGAGCAGTTTAACGGGGGGCAGAGGTTGGCGCTCGAGGGGCCACAAGAGGACACCAATATGGTGAGGGCCCCATTACAGCTTTCACACTGGGGCCCAGGGGCTTTATATTGAGGCTCTTCTGGGCCTCCTTGGTGGGATGGAGGTGGCTATAGTTTTGACACATCTCTTATTTACCCCCCAGTGAGGGTGCAGCCATAGATGCCGGAGTGCTACTTTATTGGTTGCAGTGCATTATGGGTATAATGGGGGGTTCTCGCAGATGATTGGTGCTTGGGTACTTTATACATTTTCGATAGAGATGCAGAACCCCAAGGCTACGGCTCCATCCAGCTTTCTTAAAGCTTTGGATCGGTTGCCAGGCAACAGCCGCAGACCATCCGCGGGCGCCCGGTGATTTATCCTGCAGCAGATCCCCGCTTTGATTTGTTTTTTCCCCTCATCTTCCTTGCATGACACCGCTCTCTGGTGAGCATTAATAAATGATGCAAGTCAGCAAGCGCGCCCAGGAAGAGGCGCGCTCCCCTCTCATGTCCACCCGTCCTATCCTTCTCTCTGCTGCCATAGGGGAAACAAAGGCAGGAACCTGCAGCCGCCGCGCTGCCCGAGCTATCTGCAAGAAAAGACTCTAAACCATGGTCTGCAGCAAATACGACAGACCCAGTGTAAAAAACACGAAAAACACAAAGCACACGGGGCTGTGAGCGCTACAATGCAATGTGATAAAGTTTTTGCCCTCTGCTTAAAGGGTAGGAGTGCTCCATTTTAGTATGGTAACGATATCTGGTCTCTAGGTGGCAGTGTTAAACTTTATGCCTATCAGTTGAATTTTTCAGTACGGTAATGATTTATGGCCTTTAGGTGGCAGTATTCTATTTAGCAGCTATGAGCGCTAGATTTTTGCCATTTACTGGAAGGCTATAAGTGTTAGATGTCCGCGGAGGAAATATTTCTGGCAGTGTCATACATCTCTTATTTCCGTACATTATATGATTCATACAATATCTCACAAAAGTCAGTACATTAAATAAGGCATCTCAGTAAAGTTAGGATACCCCTCACATTATGTACAGTGTCTCACAAAAGTCAGGACACCCCTCACATTACATACAGTATCTCACAAAAGTCAGGACACCCCTCACATTACATACAGTATCTCGTAAAAGTCAGGACACCCCTCACATTATATCGAAATTGTAAAATTCAGGACACCCCTCACATTAAAACCAGTATCTCGCAAAAGTCAGGACCCCCCTCACTTTAAATAACAGTATATACCAAAAGTCAGGGACACGCCTAACATTATATACAGTATCTCAACAAAAGTCAGGAACAAATCTCACTTATTTACGGGTACCACAAAAGTCGGGGGACACCCCTACCATTATAACAGTATCACCACAAAGTCAGGACACCCATCACATTATATACAGTATCTCACAAAAGTCAGGACACCCCTTACATTACATACAGTATCTCATAAAAGTCAGGACACCCCGCACATTATATACAGTATCTCACAAAGGTCAGGACACCCCTCACATTAAATACAGTATCTCGTAAAAGTCAGGACATCCCTCACATTACATACAGTATCTCACAAAAGTCACGGACACCCATCACATTATATACAGTATCTCACAAAGTCAGGGACACCCCTCACATATACAGAGAAATCTCGTAAAAGGGCCCAGGAACCCCTCACATTAATACCCAGTACCCTCACAAAAGTTCAGGACACCCCCCTCACATTTATACAGTATTCTCACCAAAAGTTCAGGACAACTCCCATTATATACAGTATCCCAAAAGTCAGGACACCCCTCACATTATACAGAGTATCTTGTAAAAGTCAGTACACCCCTCACATTTTTGTAAATATTGTTTATATTGCTTCATGGGACAACACTGAGGATCTGACACTTTGATACAATGTAAAGTAGTCAGTGCCCGGCTTGTATCACAGGGGGATGTGGTGCCCACAAAATAACTCAACACAGACATCAATGTCTAAACCACTGGTAACACAAGTAAGTACATCCTGAAGGGACAACAAAAGTGAGGACACCCCTAAGTGACAATGGACAAACTGTGCAAAGTTTGCCATCCTTCCCTCCCTTTCTCCCCACAGTGTCATGTGACTTGCTAGTGTTACAAGGTCTCAGGTGTGAATGGGGAGCAGGTGGGTTAGATTTGGTGTTATTGCTCTCAAACTCTCTCATACCGGTCACTGGAAGTTCAGCATGGCTCCTCATGGCAGAGAACTATCTGAGGATCAGAAAAAAAAAATGGTTGCTCTACATAAAGATGGCCGAGGCTATGAGAAGAAGCCAACACCCTGACACTGAGCTGCAGCCGGGGGCCAACACTCTGACACTGACTGCAGGGGGGGCCAAACCACTCGACACTGAGTGCAGCGGGGGCCAACACCCTGACACGAGCTCCAGCCGGGGCCACACCCTGATGAGCCCAAAGCGGGGCCACACCATACAAATAGGTTCCGCTCAGAAGCAGTTGAGTGCACGATCCAGAGATGAGTGCTGCCAACATTGCTGCAGAGGTTACAAGAGTGGGGGATTAGCCTGTCAGTACTCAGACTATATGATGCACACTGCATCAAATTGGTCTGCATGGCTGTCATCCCAGAAGGAATCGTCTTCTAAGGATGATGCGCCAGAAAGCCCACAGTTTGTTACAGACAAGCAGATTAAGGACATGGATTACAGGAACCATGTCCTGTGCTTTGATGAGACCAAGATAAACTTATTTGGTTCAGATGGTGTCAAGAGTATTTGGCGGCAAGTACAGGAGTACAAAGACGAGTGTGTCTTGCCTACAGCTAAGCATGGTGGTTGGAGTGTCCTGGTATGGGGCTACATGAGTGCTGCCAGCTGTGGGGAGCTACAGCACATTGAGAGAACCATGAATGCCAACATGTACTGTGACATCCTGAAGCAGAGCATGATCCCCTCCCTTCTAGGCTGCAGGCAGTATCCAACATGATAATGACCCAAACAATCCAAGACGACCACTGCCTTGCTAAAGAGAATGAGGATAAAGGTGCTGGACTGGCCGAGCATCTCCAGACTAAACCCTATGGAGCATCTGTGGAGCCTCCTCAAACAGAAAGTGGCGCAGCACAACGTCTCTAACATCCACCAGCTCCGTGATGTCATCATGGAGGAGGAAAAAGGATTCCCGTGACTGCAACCTGTGAAGCTTTAGTGACCTCCAGGCCCAAGAGAGTTAAGGCAGCGCTGTAAAATAATGGGGGCATTACAAGATATTGGGACAATTGGCCCAATTTGTCCATTCTCACTTAGGGGTCTATAAATTTTTGTTGTCACTTGGGGTTTTTCCCCCTTTGGGTTTTCATTTAGGGGGGTTTCCCCACTTTTGGTTGTACTTAAAGGGTGCCTCATTTTTTTTCATTTAGGGGTGTCCACTTTTTTTTGTCATTAGAGGGGGTTTCTCACTTTTGTTTCATGGGTTGAATCGATTGTGGTTGAGTTATTTTCCGGGGGACCACTCCCCCTTTTGATAAAACCAACACTGACAATTTTCATTTTATCAAAGGGTCAAACCCCAGTTTGTCCCATGAAAAGTAGAAAACAATTTTTTACAAAAATGTTTGGGATGTCCTGACTTTTGTGGATACTGTATTAAATGAGGGGGGGTCCTGACTTGTAGATTCTGTATAAAATGTGAGGGGGTGTACTTACTTTGTGAGATACGTTATAATCTGAAGGGCCTGACTTCTGTAGATACTGTATATAATGTGAGGGGGGTCCTGACTTTGTGGATTTTGATATAATTGAGGGGGGTCTTACTTTTTGGGGAAAACGTATATAATGTGAGCGGGTATAACTTCTGTATATATGTGAGGGGTCCCTGCTTGTGAGATACTGTAATAATTTGAGGGGTGTACTTACTTTATGAAACTGTAATATTTAAAAGGGGGCACTGACTTCTGTGAAATGTTTATTATTTGAGGGTTGTCCTGACTTTGTGAGATACTATATATAATGTGAGGGGTGTACTTACTTTGTGAGATACTGTATATAATGTGAGGGGTGTAGTAACTTCTGTATATAATGTGAGGGGTCTCCTGACTTTGTGAGATACTGTATAAATGTGAGGGTGTACTTACTTTATGAATACTGTTTATAATGGTAGGGGTGTCCCGACTTTTGCGATACTGTTATAATGTGAGGGGTGTCCCGACTTTGGGATACCTGTATAAATGTAGGGGCCTGGACTTTGGAGATACTGTATATAATGAGGGTGTCCTGCTTTTGTGAGATATGTATTTATAATGTGAGGGGTGTACTTACTTTGTGAGATACTGTATATAATGTAAGGGGTGTACTTACTTTGTGAGATACTGTATATAATGTGAGGGGTGTAGTAACTTCTGTATATAATGTGAGGGATGTCCTGACTTTTGCGAGATACTGTATATAATGTGAGGGGTGTCCTGACTTTGTGAGATACTGTATATAATGTGAGGGGTGTCCTGACTTTGTAAGATACTGTATATAATGTGAGGGGTGTACTTACTTTGTGAGATACTGTATATAATCTGAAGGGTGCACTGACTTTGTAAGATACTGTATATAATGTGAGGGGTGTCCTGACTTTGTGAGATACTATATATATAATGTGAGGGGTGTACTTACTTTGTGAGATACTGTATATAATGTGAGGGGTGTAGTAACTTCTGTATATAATGTGAGGGGTCTCCTGACTTTGTGAGATACTGTATATAATGTGAGGGGTGTACTTACTTTATGAGATACTGATATAAGTGAGGGATGCCACTTTGCGAGATACTGTATAAAAATGTGAGGGGTGTCCTGACTTTTGAGATACTGTATATAATGTGAGGGGTGTCCGGGCTTTGTGAATACTGTATATAATGTGAGGGGTGTCCTTACTATGTGAGATACTGTATATAAGTGAGGGTGCTGACTTGTGAGATACTGTATATAATGAGGGTGTATACTTTGTGATACTGTATATAAGTAAGGGGGATTTCTTGTGAATACTGTATATAATGTGAGGGGTGTAGTAACTTCTGTATATGATGTGAGGGGTGTCCTGACTTTGTGAGATACTGTATATAATGTGAGGGGTGTACTTACTTTGTGAGATACTGTACATCTCTTTTCCTTATATAATATGTCTTGGATTCATTGGACAAGTCCTGCTAGTAAACTGTGAAGTGTTTGGCTCCATCTAGAGGCCGCTCGGAGGTTTTCTGCCTCTTCTCTACAGATCCTTCTGGAGTTTGCAGACGTTTGATTCATTGTCTTCTCCTGACCGTTCGCCTTCTCCTTCAGCACTAACATTTAATGATGCGCTGGCGTCATGTTATACGAGTGCAGCGCCACCTCTTGTCCATGACAGGCCACTATGGCACTCGGGGGCATTGTTATTACCTTAATGGCCATTGTGAGGCCATGGACACCAGACGTTGTGTCAGATGCACCTGGCGCCGTGATTAAATGGGCCCAAGTCCTTTGTTTGGCAACAACTAAGGGGATAAATCTGATAAAATTAAGATTCCTTAGTTTCTCCTCATAAACCGCCAAAGCCTTACATTCAGTCCTGGACATAAAGGGAACCTATCACCAGCAGTGAGTCCAGCAAACCAGGAGCCACTGGGCATGGGGGCCCATAAGCACCTGGGTAAATAAGTGCTGGACTTCTCAAGCCCAAAATACATTGACATTGGGCCCCCATGCTCTATAGACTCCTGGACAGTTCAGGGCTGGCAAAAATTTCTCATATTGGCCCTTCAGGACCACTATTTGGGGACTTCTAGGATGCATACCGAATGGAGTCTGAGCATTGGAAAGGGACAGGAGGGAGGACGGGGGTTACATGAAAAATAGCACAGACTCCGTGGAGGGGTGGGGGAGTGGGTGGGCAGGAGTGCTGCTCGGGGGCAAGGACGAAAGCCATGGGGGCAGCAGAGCTCCCTGGAGAAGGAGGACGTGGGGACCACTCTGAAAGCAGCTCAGGGGAGGAGCAGTGGAGGCAATGGGCGTGAAGGGGCTCTGTAGGATGGCTCACAAAAATCTTTGCATTCAAACTGGTTGGTAGTAGATTGTTTGGGGATCTTCCCCTGAATTTAATTTGGGCCAACCCAAAATTAATTATTTAGGTTTGGGTTGTGTTTGAGATCAACCCAAATCTGAAGTGAACACTACTCACGACAATATATGGGGAAATCGCTTCCTGCACTGACAACATGGGAGCCCGCTGGATGGAGAGTGGGCAGACAGTGAGCAGCGCTGCATCATGTGACAATGCTGTGTCATTATGTCCAGGGCCATATTTACTACTAGGTCATGCAGGGCCGGTGCCTAGGGCGGCATTCTGTGGGGGGGGCGGCACGGTCATACCACAAGGGGCACTGCTGCAGAAGCTACATTTACCCTATGACTGAAGCAGCCCAGGCAGACTCAGACTGGCCCACATAGAAGCAGCGGAAACCCCCATAAGGCCCCTGTTCATGATGGGCTTGTGGCTGTTTTTCAGTAAGAAAGGCAGAGAAAGAGAAGCAAGTGCAACAGTCATGTGCAGCAGCTGTAAGTAGGCCTCAAGAATCATCTCCACTGTTGGGCTCCAGGAACCAACTCCACATGGACCTTCAGAATCAATTCCATTGGTGAGCGCCAAGGATCAACTCCACAGGTGAGGTCCAAGAATAAACTCCACTAGTGGGGCCCAAAATCAACTCCACTGATGGTCCCCAAGAATCATCTCCACTGGTGGGCCCCAAGAATCAACTCCACTGGTGGCCCCAAGAATCACTTCCACTGGTGGCCCCAAGAACCAACTCGACTGGTGGGCCCCCAGAATCAACTCCACTGGTAGGCCACAAGAATCAACTCCACTGGTGAGCCCCAAGTATCAACTCCACTGGTGGCTCCAAGAATCATCTCGACTGGTGGCCCCAAGAATCAACTCCACTGGTGGGCCCCAAGAATCACTTCTACTGGTGGCCTCAAGAACCAACTCGACTGGTGGGCCCCCAGAATCAACTCCACTGGTGGGCCCCAAGAATCATCTCCACTGGTGGGTCCCAAGAATTATCTACACTGGTGGGTCCCAAGAATCAACTCCACTGGTGGGTCCCAAGAATAATCTTCACTGGTGGTCCCAGACACCCTAGTTTAACACTGGTCCCTGACCGTCAATAACATCCTGACACTTGTCAACATCAGGACCTTGTGAGTACAGCCCCAGTGGTGGTATGTTTGGAGAAAGCAATGGGCACCATTACATTGCAGGGCCCATCCTGCTACCACCGAGATCCTGCTTACAAGTTTCTAAAGCTTAGTGGTAAAGGGCAGGCAGCATCAAGTGCCAGGAGGGGCCACATTCAGGGCAATGCTAGCCCAACTGTCCTGATGGTGGCCCTGAGGCCCTTTCCCTTTGTTAGGCCCCTTATCTGTTCCTCAGGGGAGGGGTCACATAACACAAGAGTTGAGAGCGGGGTTACGCCCCCTAGTTGACGCTTTGGGAGGCATTTAATGTTCGTCTCCGCAGGGACCTGGTGCAGATACCTTCACTGAGGACAGGTCTCCTTCAGGACGTCCACTGCGTGTGCCTTGAGGGACTGCAGTACAGATGTCTCCTCTCCGCTCTCCGTAACTTTCAAGGACAGAAGGGGTTGGAATTGTTTTAGATCAGATCCAGATAAATGAGGCTGAGTAAATAAGCGCGTGATGTGCGAGTTACTTTATTAGCGTTGATGACAGGCAGTAAATATGAAGGGTGGAAGTTAACTGTTCATTTGGCTGCAATCTGTTAATTCGCAATAAATAGCGCCGGCGGTGTGGGGGAGGGGCGCCGTGATGTGCTGCAGCTAAACAGCGAGGAAATGTGGGAGATAAATCAGTCGCATCTCCTCGCCCTTTAATAGGACGCAGCAGGCGGTCTATAAACCACCTCCAATCCCTGCAACGTACACACACAACCTGCTCTCCCCAAAAAATAATGCACAGTGCGCAGAAACGGGCACAACTACAGCTGTAGCAGAGCTGAAAGTGTTATTTGACTTCTTGCAGCTTCATTGGCTACAGTGTGCACTGGAGTGCCTGCGGCCCACCATTGGAGTTCATGTTTGGAGCCAATCACTGGAGTTGATTCTTGGGGCCACCAGTGGAGTTAATTCTTGGGGCCCACCAGTGGCGATGATTCTTGGGGCCCACCAGTGGAGTTGATTCTTGGGGCCCACTAGTGGAGTTGATTGCTGGGGCCAACAGTGGAGTTGATTCCTGAGGCCCACCAGTGGAGTTGATTCTTGGGGCTCACCAGTGGAGTTGATTCTTGGGGCCACCAGTACAGATGATTCTTGGGGCCCACCAATTGAGTTGATTCAGGGCCCACCAGTGGAGATGATTCTTGGGGCCACCAGTGGTTAGATTGGATTGTCTGGGGCCACCAGTAAGTTGATTCTGGGCCACAGAGATGATTCTTGGGGCCCACCAGTGGAGTTGATTCTTGGGGCCCACCAGAGGAGTTGATTCTTGGGCCCACCAGTGGAGATGATTCTTGGGGCCCACCAGTGGAGTTGTTTCTTGGGCCACCAGTGGAGTTGATTCTTGGGGCCACCATTGGAGTTGATTCTTGGGGCCACCGTAGAGATGATTCTTGGGGCCCACCAGTGAAGTTGATTCTTGGGCTCACCAGTGAAGATGATTCTTGGGGCCACCAGTGGAGTTGATTATTGGGGTCATCAGTGGAGTTGATTCTTAGGGTCCACCAGTAGAGTGGATTCTTGGGGCCCACCAGTGGAGATGATTCTTTGGGCCCCCCAGTGGAGTGAATTCTTGGGGCCCACCAGTGGAGATGATTCTTGGGGCCATCAGTGGAGAGGATTCTTGGGGTCCACCAGTGGAGTTGATTCTTGGGGCTCACCAGTGGAGTTGTCTTGGAGCCTTCCAGTGGAGCTGATTCTTGGGCCTACCAGTGGAGTTGATTCTTGGGGCCCACCAGTGGAGCTGATTCTTGGGGCCCCCCAGTGAAGATGATTCTTTGCACCCACCAGTGGAGTGGATTCTTGGTGCCCACCAGTGGAGTTGATTCTTGGGGCCCACCAATGGAGGTGATTCTTTGGGCCCACCAGTGGGATTAATTCTTGGGGCCCACCAGTGGAGTTGACTCTTGGGGCCTACCAGTAGCGATGTTTCTTCAGAATGAGCCCCCATCTACATCAATTGTGGCTGGCTCAGACAGTTTTTCAGCGATATTCGCCCAAAAAATTAAATGAATGTAATTTTAACCCTGAATTGGGTGTTTATGTTTTAACTGGGTTTTAATGGGTTAATTTGCCCATTTCCCATTGTTTCTGGTTCCATGGTGCTGTTGCACCCTGTTGGACCCTAATGTGGTTCTAGACTGGACCATAAGTACCACAGTTTGTTAACCCAGTCAAACCTAGTAAATTAAACTCCTATCCCCAATTTAGGGTTAGAGTTATGGTCAGAATTAAGGCTACATTTAAGGTTAGAGTTATGGTCAGGATTGAGGCTAGAGTTAGGGTTATGGTCAGGATTAAGGCTAGAGTTAGGGTTATGGTCAGGATTGAGGCTAGAGTTAGGGTTATGGTCAGGATTGAGGCTAGAGTTAGGGTTGAGGTTAGGGTCAGGATTAGGGTTAGAGTTAGGTTAGGGGTTATTGTCAGAATTAGAGATAGAGTTAGGGTAAGGGTTATGGTCAGGATTAAGGGTAGAGTTAGGGTTAAGGTTATGGTCAGAATTGGGGCTAGATTTAGGGTTAGGATTACGGTCAGGATTAGGGTTAAAGTTAGGGTTGAGTTATGGTCAGGATTAAAGGAGTTGTCTCCCTACAGAGTTTCATAGGATGCATGAATGAAACACTCTGTCACTTCCTGGTTCAGACTGACTGTAATTTGCATACAGCTCCATGGTGTATTCAGCTCTGTGTTTTCAGTTGCTAATTAGTTCAGATTAGCTCAGAAGCTTCTCTGAAACTACAAGCAGGAGTTTTTATCTGATCCCTCAAACAAAAGCCCTAATTAGAGCTGTTTACTTTAGATTAATTAAGCTTTTTACTGCTGCCCAGCACAGAGGCTGCCTTGACCTGTGTGATGACGTCACTCACTGCTATCACATAGAACAAACAGCAGGAGGGAGAGCTGTACACAGGTCGGTTACTGAGGGAACTGAAATAGCCAGGGAGGTGATTAATTCACTTGTAACTCCTTAACAAAAACAGATGAACAAAGCAATATATTTGGAAAATGTCTTTATTTTGTGTTCCCTACAATTTGAAAGCTATTCTTTATAGCGAGACAACCCCTTTAAGGCTAGAGTTAGGCTAAGGGTTATGGTCAGAATTGGGGCCAGATTTAGGGTTATGGTCAGGATTATGGTTAGAGTTAGGGTAAAAGTGAAAAAAAAAATTCGGATTTTGAATGTCCCAAACCCCGGTTTTCTCACAGGTTCTAGCAACATTATCCATGATCCATATAAAAATTACAAATATAGAGCTTTTTTTGTGACATGTTAAGCTTATTTTATTTGGCATTTTTACGTTAGTTTTTTTTATATTATATGAGGGAAAATAGTAAAAAAAATAAAAAAGTCTACTTTTCACATTTTGTATTAGTAAACATGCCGCTAAAAGAAATGTTGTAATTGCGTCAATTTTCCATCAAATATAGGTGAAATAGAGCTTTAGTTTCACCGGAGGCGGGGCTAAAGGTTATGGATTGAGCTGTTAATTTTTTTTTTTAAATATTTTAGTTTGTGTGTCTTTTATACTATTATTTTATTTGACATATTGAGCCCCCTATAAGGTCATTTTTACATCTTCCCTTGTAACTGGGGCTGATGTATAAGGGTCTGTCTACACGACAAATATTTCAAGTCAGAATTCCCACATGAAATACTCATCTAAAACTGAAAGTAATACCATCCCTATTGACCGCAATAGAAAATCCGTGTCATAGTTCATACAATACATGTTTAGTCGGTCGGTTTTTAAGAGTAAAAAGAGCATGTTCCTCCACGTGCGGATCCACGTCCAAAACCCCAGAGACATGAATGGCAAATGTTTTCTGACTGTAAATCTAACAACCACCTGTGTCCTAATCAATGAGGAGGTAGAGACAGAGAAACTTCAAGGTATCGTTGCTTGGTGTATACCATACTAATATCAACAAGAAAAACCACAAAAAAGGGGTATAGACCTTAGACAAGAAAATTAGACCTAAAAAAGGACTTTTATTAACATCCAACAGGAAATACTAAAAACTGACCCTATAAATTCCTTAAAGGGAATGTGTCATCAACAAATGAGTCATTGTTTAAGTCCCATTTTTAAGTTAACCACATTTTTTATGAATTTTTTTTATTTATTTTTTTATTTTTCATATCACTTTCAATATTTCTTTTAATAATTCTTAAGTCTTGCAGTTCTCACTTTGGCCACTAGGCCTTGTTTGCACTGCTTTAACAGCAGTCAGAGAGACGCTTTACAGTAGCTTCATGCACATAGGAGACTTAAGACTGACTCAGTCCCATTCACTTCTATAAGAGAGTTTTCTAGTCATGCTCTGTGACCTGGGAAGAAATCACTGTGCAGGGAGGTGAAAGGGTGAACTGTGACTATCTCCTCTTGTGACTGGTGAATCCTGTGTTCTCTATTCACACTGGTGTCTCCTTTCAGTTTGACCCTCTTTGTGCTGATAGTGAGCCGACAACTGAGAATCTTTCTCTACAGAACAGGAAGTGTCAGACTATTATTAGGCTTAGTGGCCAAAAGGAAAACTGCAGGGCTTAAGAATTATTAAAAAATATTGAAAGTGATATGGAAAATAAAAAAAATATAAACAAAAAATGTGTTTAACATAAAAACGTGAATTAAACAATGAGTCATTTTTGTTGACACATTCCCTTTAAATAATTGCTAGCTACCTATCCATCAGATTCAGGGTAACCGCCCCAATAAGGGCAACCCTGACAGGAACCTAAATTGAAAGGACCCTAAACTATCCCTAGAGACAAATCTAAACCAAATACCCACATATAACTATACAATACACAAATAGATATGACTAATGATATGACTAGTCTAAGATTAATTATCTTCCAGTAGTCATATCTACTTGTGGGATTTTTGTTGATTTTTGTCCTGGTTGTTCACTTTTGGTTATTTTTCACTATTGTGTAGTGTATTGTAGTATGTGGGTATTAGGTTTGTCCCTTTGGTAGCGAAACTAGGGATATTTTAGGATCCTTTTAATTTAGATTCCTGCCGGGGTCGCCCTTATTGGGGCGGTTACCCCGAATCTGATGGATAGGTAGCTAGTAATTATTTATAGGTAATTTATAGGGTCAGTTTTTAGTATTTCAAATTGGATACCAATATAAGTTATATTTAGATCTAAGTGACTGTAAATCCACCAGGAAAAAAGCAACCTAAAATTCACATTTTAGCAGTAGCGGTTTTTAGTGGTAGAATCCGCTGAGTAAATTTTACTGGACGCAGCCTTAAAGGGGTTGTCTCACTACAGGGATCGCTGCTTTTTATGTTAAAGATCTTGCAAAAACAAAGTCACTTTGCAATATGTGTCCATTAACAGTGTCCTACCTATTCCTAGATATCCCCTCTTGTATGGGCTGCAACAGCTCATCAGGTCGCTATAGCTACAGACCTGTTTGATCCCTCATCATAGGCTGCCAGCACTGGTTGCTATAGCTACAGACCTGTTTGATCTCTCCTGATAAGCTGCCAGCACTGGTCGCTATAGCTACAGACCTGTTCTATCTCTCCTGATAGAATACCAGCACTGGTCGCTATAGCTACAGACCTGTTTGTTCCCTCATCATAGGCTGCCAGCACTGGTTACTATAGCTACAGACCAGTTTGATTTCTCCTGATAGGTTGCCAGCACTGGTTGCTATAGCTACAGATCTGACTTTTACTTCAGCCTAGTAGAAGCCAGTAAAGACGCCCCTGAATCCAAATTGAAACCAAAAAAACAGGACTGAGGTGAGATGAATCAGTGTAGTGAGACAACCCCTTTAATCTCAGTTTCAATGGAAATGTAGGGGAAAACAGCCCCTGTACTTACTACAGAGCTGATCATGGTCTGATAAGAACCAGCAGTGTCTGTAACCACTGAGCCCCGGTGGCCACGTGAGCGCCGGCACCAGGAAGTGCGAGGCTTCCTGCCTATCTGTATATACAGCAATCAGGAAGGCAGGGACAGCAATAAACCGTCCCTGCCTTCTCAGTGGAGAGCTCAGGTATTGCAGACAGCCGGCTCTCCACCCGGGCAGCTGTACAATTAGTTCCAGAACATCCATGCACAGATAAATGGCCACTGCCTGGACACTTATTGTACACAGGTGACCTGCAATAGGTGAATGTGGACTAAGACATAGGGCCACATGTATGAAACTGTTTAGGTCTAAAACTCACTCTTTTCCCCGTAGTAACCTATGGGCAAAAAAGTGAGTTTTAGTCCTAAACAGGTTCATAGATGTGGCCCATAAAATCTGCATCAAATTCCTTGTTACAATCCGTTGTGTGAACTTAGCCTTAGTTGTTTGTTAGTAGAAGGGGTCTTCATGCAGTGATGCTCTGAGCAGTGGGGGTCCTGTCTGCCCCCTGTTCCCATGTTATACCCCAGCCCTGCTCACACATTGTATTACTACTTCATGTAACACAGGGACCTGCCTTTGTCTGGATACTGAGCCGGGTACACGCCTCGTCTGGGAGCTAAGTGCCCCTCTGTGGTTCGCTGTATAAAACGAGCATTTAATTGGCACCGCGTGTAATTGGTTTTAATTTCAATCCCCCGAGTGATGATTGTGGTTTGTTGTGATGATCAATACTTTGGTTTATGGCTGAAATCTGATCCTTATGAAAATTGTCTCCTCAGCTGACGGGCACCACGTGGGTTATAACGCACCAGGGCCATTCCCTCATCAGTCCAGGACAGGGACGGGTAACAACTATAGTAGTGGCAACGAACATTTGGGATGGAAAAGGAGGGCTGATCTCAATAAGGGGCAGGAGGGTATTAAATAATGCCCCATGTGGTGTCCTCTGATATCAGGTAACCTCCCCTGTGGAATGTCAGGGACCTCACCATGGTTGGACATGGAGGCACTGATGCCCCCCCTGCCCCTCCGAACACATGAGGGTTCCATTGCTTTCCCATAACAAACATTTTGCTACAATGATACTAGAAATATTTCCATTGGTCACAAAGGATCTCATAGATCTGTTTAGCATCACAGCTTTGGTTGGATTCTTGTCCATGGGGGGTTTAGACCAGTTCAAAATCCACCTTATCCATCGTCTTCCAACAATGAGCTCAGACTGTTGCTTTGTTCTTTCCCCCTTGCTTTACACTGCTATGCTGCTTGTTCAGATTAATTAGAGGGTCAGCAGAGTCGTCTCATCATTAGAGGAAAGGGTCAGCAGAGTCGTCTCATCATTAGAGGAAAGGGTCAGCAGAGTCGTCTCATCATTAGAGGAAGCGGTCAGCACAGTCATCTCATCATTATAGGGAAGGGTCAGCAGAGTCATCTCATCATTAGAGAACAGGGTCAGCAGTGTCATCTCATCATTAGAGGGAAGGGTCAGCAGAGTCATCTCATCATTAGAGAACAGGGTCAGCAGAGTCATCTCATCATTAGAGAACAGGGTCAGCAGAGTCATATAATCATTAAAGGAAAGGATCAGCACAGTCATCTCATCATTAGAGGGAAGGGTCAGCACAATCATCTCATCATTAGAGGAAAGGGTCAGCAGAGTTGTCTCATCATTAGAGGAAGGGGTCAGCACAGTCATCTCATCATTAGAGGGAAGGGTCAGCAGAGTCGTCTCATCATTAGAGGAAAGAGTCAGTACAGTCATCTCATCATTAGAGGAAAGGGTCAGCACAGTCATCTCATCATTAGAGGGAAAGGGTCGGCAGAGTCGTCTCATCATTAGAGGGAAGGGTCAGCACAATCATCTCATCATTAGAGGAAAGGGTCAGCAGAGTTGTCTCATCATTAGGGGAAAGGGTCATCACAGTCATCTCATCATTAGAGGAAAGGGTCATCACAGTCATCTCATCATTAGAGGAAAGGGTCAGCACAGTCATCTCATCATTAAAGGAAAGGGTCAGTACAGCCACATCATCATTAGAGGAAAGGGTCAGTACAGTCATCTCATCATTAGAGGAAAGGGCCAGCAGAGTCATATCATCATTAGAGGAAAGGGTCAGCAGAGTTGTCTCATCATTAGAGGAAAGGGTCAGCACAGTCATCTCATCATTAAAGGAAAGGGTCAGTACAGCCACATCATCATTAGAGGAAAGGGTCAGTACAGCCACATCATCATTAGAGGAAAGGGTCAGTACAGTCATCTCATCATTAGAGGAAAGGGTCAGCAGAGTCATATCATCATTAAAGGAAAGGGTCAGCACAGTCATCTCATCATTAGAGGAAAGGGTCAGCAGAGTTGTCTCATTATTAGAGGAAAGGGTCAGCAGAGTCATCTCATCATTAGAGGAAAGGGTCAGCAAAGTCATCTCATTATTAGAGCAAAGGGTGAGTACAGTCATCTCATGATTAGAGGAAAGGGTCAGCAAAGTCATCTCATTATTAGAGCAAAGGGTGAGTACAGTCATCTCATCATTAGAGGAAAGAGTCAGCAGAGTCATTAGAGGAGATCATAGTCATCTCATCATTATAGGGTAGTGCCACCAGGGTCATCTGAGGATGGTTAAAGGGAAGGTTCATTACAGTCATCTCATCATTAGAGGAAAAGGTCAGCAGAGTCATCTCATCATTAGAGGAAAAGGTCAGTAGAGTCATCTTATCATTAAAGAGCAGGGTCAGCAAAGTCATCTCATTATAATTATAATGGAAAGCAGGGTCATCTCGTCATTAAATGGCAGGGTCATCAGGGTCATCTGAAGATAATTAGAGGGCAGGGTCAGCACATTCATATCATTAGAGGAAAAGGTCAGCAGAGTCATCTCTTTAAAATTACAGGGCAGCAGAATCATCTTATTAAAAGCCAGGGTCATCAGGGTAATCTGAAGATGATGATAGTGCAAGGTCAGCACAGTCATATAATTAGAGGAAAAGGTCAGCAGAGTCATCTCTTTATCATTAGAGAGCAGAGTCAGCACAGTCATCTCTTTAAGATTATAAGATGAAGCAGGGTCTTCTCATTTAAGTACAGGGTCATCTGAAGATGATTAGAGGGCAGGGTCGGCAGAGTCATATCATCCTTAGAGGAAAAGATCATCAGAGTAATCTCTTTATCATTATAGGAAAGGGTCAGCAGAGTCATCTCTTTATCATTAGAGGAAAGGGTCATCAGATTCATCTCTTTATCATTATAGGAAAGGGTCATCAGAGTCATCTCTTTATCATTATAGGAAAGGGTCAGCAGAGTCATCTCTTTATCATTCTAGGAAAGGGTCATCAGAGTCATCTCTTTATCATGAGAGGAAAGGGTCAGCAGAGTCATCTCTTTATCATTATAGGAAAGGGTCAGCAGAGTCATCTCTTTAAATCATTATAGGAAAGGGTCATCAGAGTCATCTCTTTATCATTATAGGAAAGCGTCAGCAGACTCATCTATTTATCATTATAGGAAATGGTCATAAGAGTCATCTCTTTATCATTATAGGAAAGGGTCAGCAGAGTCATCTCTTTAATATTATAAGATGAAGCAGGGTCTTCTCATTAAAGGGCCGGATCATCAGGGTCATCTGAAGATGATTAGAGCACAGGGTCAGCAGAGTCATATCATCATTAGAGGAAAAGGTCAGCAAAGTCGTCTCTTTATCATTAGAGGAAAGGGTCAGCAGAGTCATCTCTTTATCATTATAAGGGGAAGCAGGGTCTTCTCATAATTAAAGGGCAGGGTCATCTACAGATGATTACAGGGGACACAACAGATGACAGCTCTCTTGTGCAGCCAGATAAGGTAGGATAGTAACTCTGTATCTGCAGACATGGTGCTGCATGTAGCTCCTCTGATGCTCCCTTCTTGGAGACGATCTAAGCAGACAATTTCCATTATGGCAAGAACAGAATGATTTCACTGCAAGCAACTAAAGCAGTGAGAAGAGAGCCGGGCGACTCATACACATGGGGATGCAGCAGGGCTGAGTTTGTCAATCAGTTCATCTCATGAGGTCACAATGTGTTTTGAGTGTCTTTTACAGATTGGTCCTAAATAAAAGTGATAAGTTAGATCTCCGTCCTGTGGCTCTATCCTTCCCCTTGCTTTACACTGCAGCTCTGCTTGTTCTGACCGTCTGCTGTATATGAGTAGAAGCTGAGCAGGAGCCAATACATAGAGAGCTGCTTTCCAGTGCAAATTATTTAAAATTACAAACAACTGAGACAGAAAATGTAGAATATGAGGAAATGTATGCAGATAATGATGCAGAAGAATTGAGTTTGTCACTGATATCATTGTGTGTTGTCTGTGGTTGCAGCTTAACTACTGCAGCTCCTGGTTGTTGAGATTTGGTGCACAAAAGATGCAGCTCCAGACAGTTCAATGACACATTCAGCTCTGCTACATTTGTACAGAGTCTTCCTGGAGGATCCTGGAGTTTGCTGTTAATTGTAATCATGGATAAACAGTATCTCACAAAAGTAAGTACACCCTACACATTTTTGTAAATATTGTATTCTATCTTTTCATGGGGCAACATTGAAGATCTGACACTGATACAATGTAAAGTAGTCAGTGCCCGGCTTGTATCACAGGGGAAATTTGGTGTGCCCTCAAAATCAATCAATGTCTAGCCTCGGCCAGCTTTATGTAGAGCAACAATTCTTTTTCTCAGATCTTTAGACAGTTCTTTCCCATGAGGCGCCATGTTGAACTTCCAGTGACCAGTATGAGAGAGTGTGAGAGTGATAGCACCAAATTTACCCAAACTGCTCTCCATTCACCCCTGAGACCTTGTAACACTAATGAGTCACATGACACTGTGGAGGTAAAATGGCAATTGTCAAATTGGGCACAATTTATTTTCACTTAAAGGTGCCCTCACTTTTGTTGTCACTTAGGGGTGTCCTCACTTTTGTTTCCCGCAGATTAGACATTGATGTCTGTGTTGAGTTATTTTGAGGGCACCACATTCCCCTGTGATACAAGCCGGGCACTGACTACTTTATATTGTATCAAAGGGTCAGATCCTCAGTGTTGTCAATGAAAAGATACAATAAAATATTTATAAAGATATCAAGGGTGTACTGACTTTTGTGAGATACTGTATATAATGTTAGGGGTGTCCTGACTTTTGTGAGATTCTGTATATAATGTGAGGGGTGTCCTGACTTTTGTGAGATGCTGTATATAATGTGAGGGGTGTCCTGACTTTTGTGAGATGCTGTATATAATGTGAGGGGTGTACTGACTTTTGTGAGATGCTGTATATAATGTGAGGGGTGTACTGACTTATGTATATAATGTGAGGGGTGTACTGACTTTTGTGAGATGCTGTAGATAATGTGAGGGGTGTACTGACTTCTGTATATATAATGTGAGGGGTGTCCTGACTTTTGTGAGATGCTGTATATAATATGAGGGGTGTACTGCCTTCTGTATATAATGTGAGGGGTGTCCTGACTTTTGTGAGATGCTGTATGTAATGTGAGGGGTGTACTGACTTTTGTGAGATGCTGTATATAATGTGAGGGGTGTACTGACTTTTGTGAGATGCTGTATGTAATGTGAGGGGTGTACTGACTTTTGTGAGATACTGTATATAATGTGAGGGGTGTACTGACTTTTGTGAGATGCTGTATATAATGTGAGGGGCATACTGACTTTTGTGAGATGCTGTATATAATGTGAGGGGTGTCCTGACTTTTGTGAGATGCTGTATGTAATGTGAGGGGTGTCCTGACTTTTGTGAGATGCTGTATATAATGTGAGGGGTGTACTGACTTTTGTGAGATGCTGTATATAATGTGAGGGGTGTACTGACTTTTGTGAGATGCTGTATGTAATGTGAGGGGTGTACTGACTTTTGTGAGATACTGTATATAATGTGAGGGGTGTACTGACTTTTGTGAGATACTGTATATAATGTGAGGGGTGTACTGACTTTTGTGAGATGCTGTATATAATGTGAGGGGTGTACTGACTTTTGTGAGATGCTGTATGTAATGTGAGGGGTGTACTGACTTTTGTGAGATGCTGTATATAATGCGAGGGGTGTACTGACTTTTTTGAGATGCTGTATGTAATGTGAGGGGTGTACTGACTTCTGTATATAATGTGAGGGGTGTCCTGACTTTTGTGAGATGCTGTATATAATGTGAGGGGTGTACTGACTTTTGTGAGATGCTGTATATAATGTGAGGGGTGTCCTGACTTTTGTGAGATGCTGTATTTGAATGTGTGGGGGTTGCACTGACTTTTGTGAGATACTGTATATAATGTGAGGGGTGTACTGACTTTTGTGAGATGCTGTATATAATGTGAGGGGTGTACTGACTTTTGTGAGATGCTGTATATAATGTGAGGGGTGTACTGACTTTTGTGAGATGCTGTATATAATGTGAGGGGTGTACTGACTTTTGTGAGATGCTGTATATAATGTGAGGGGTGTACTGACTTTTGTGAGATGCTGTATATAATGTGAGGGGTGTACTGACTTTTGTGAGATGCTGTATATAATGTGTGGGGTGTACTGACTTTTGTGAGATGCTGTATATAATGTGAGGGGTGTACTGACTTTTGTGAGATGCTGTATATAATGTGAGGGGTGTACTGACTTTTGTGAGATGCTGTATATAATGTGAGGGGTGTACTGACTTTTGTGAGATGCTGTATATAATGTGAGGGGTGTACTGACTTCTGTATATAATGTGAGGGGTGTCCTGACTTTTGTGAGATGCTGTATATAATGTGAGGGGTGTACTGACTTTTGTGAGATGCTGTATATAATGTGAGGGGTGTACTGACTTTTGTGAGATGCTGTATATAATGTGAGGGATGTACTGACTTTTGTGAGATGCTGTATATAATGTGAGGGGTGTACTGACTTTTGTGAGATACTGTATATAATGTGAGGGGTGTACTGACTTTTGTGAGATACTGTAGTTTTATCAAAGTGATAAAAGAGAATTATTTGTGACAAATTAAGGAATATTAATACCAATATTTAATCCAAAACATATTGTCCCTGGAATGGGAATATGCAGATGAGAGCGGGGTGTGAACATTTCATGGCAGCTGCAATGGCTGAGATTGAATGGGTAAAAGGTGTCCATAGACTAATACAAGAAGAGGTGAAGTCCTGGAGAACAGGAGGCGGCAGCAGGGGAGCTGCATACAGAGCCATTTCTGTGTGTATAGATTTACTACCCTGCCGTATCTAGAGAGCTGCCATCTATTGTCTGCCCTCCAATCACCTTGAGATGATTCTGGCATTGCCCTCTAATAATAACAAAATACTTCAGTTGACCCTGCCCGGTAATGGTAATGAGGTGACTATCCTGACCCTGCCCTCTAATGGTAATGAGGTGACTATCCTGACCCTTCCTTCTAATGGTAATGAGGTGACTATCCTGACCCTGCCCTCTAATGGTAATGAGGTGACTATCCTGACCCTGCCCTCTAATGGTAATGAGGTGACTATCCTGACCCTGCCCTCTAATGGTAATGAGGTGACTATCCTGACCCTGCCCTCTAATGGTAACAAGGTGACTTTGCTGATCCTGCCCTCAAATGTTAATGGGATGACTATGCTGACTCCACCCTTTAATGATAATAAGATTGATCTGATGACCCCACTCGATAATGATAATTGATGACTTTGCCCTCTAAAGTTAATGAGATGCCTGAGTTGATTTCATGTCTTAATGTTTGTAAGAAGACTCTGCTGACCGCACCATCTGATGACAATA
Source organism: Phyllomedusa bahiana (assembly GCA_025379985.1). Lineage (NCBI taxonomy): Eukaryota > Metazoa > Chordata > Amphibia > Anura > Hylidae > Phyllomedusa > Phyllomedusa bahiana. Next base: position 50,868 of record JAODAL010021863.1, read on the forward strand.
AAATTACTCTACTGATCCTGCCCTCTAATGATGAGATGACTCTGCTGACTTTGTCCTCTAGTGAAAACGAGATGACTCTGCTGACCCTGCTCTGTTCCCTCAATGAACTGTACCTCCCCACAGCCAGCAGCACTCATGCAGCCCCAAACCATGACACTCCCACCTGTCCTCTAATGGTAATAAGATGACTCAGCTGACCCTGTCCTCTAATGATAATGAGATGTCTCTGCTGACTCTGCCTTCTAATGATGATATGACACTGCTGACCCTGCCCTCTAATGATAATGAGATGATTCTGCTTACCCTGACCTCTGATGATAATGAAGATTGACCTCTGCTGACCCTGCCCTTCTAATGATGATATGACACTGCTGACCCTGCCCTCTAATGATAATGAGATGATTCTGCTTACCTTGTCCTCTAGTGATAACAAGATGACTCTGCTGGTCCTGCCCTCTAATGAGGAGATACTCTGCTTACCTTGTCTTCTAATTATAATGAGATGACTCTGCTGACCTTGTCTTCTAATGATAATGAGATGACTCTGCTGACCTGTCCTCTAATGATAATGAGATGACTTGCTGACCTGTCTAATAGAGATACTCTGCTTACCTTGTCCTCTAATCATAATGAGATGACTCTGCTGACCTGTCTTCTAATGATGAGATGACTATGCTGACCCTACCATCTTATGATGCTGAGATGCCTTTAGTGACCCTGTCTGCTAACAAGTATATGACCCTGCTGACCTTGTTCTCTAACGATAATGAGATGACTCTGCTGACCTGTCCTCTGATGAGATGACTCTGCTGACCCTACCATCTTCTGAAACTTACATGCCTCTGCTGAACCTGACATCTAATGATAATGAGATGACTCTGCTGACCTTCTCTTCTAATGATGAGATGACTCTGCTGACCCTACCATCTTCTGACACTGCGATGCCTCTGCTGACCTTGTCCTCTAATGATAATGAGATGACTCTGCTGACCTTACCATATTATGATGCTGAGATGCCTTTGATGACCCTGTCCGCTAACAATTACATGACCCTGCTGACCTTGTCCTCTAATGATAATGAGATGACTCTGCTGACCCTGTCCTCTAATGATGAGATGATTCTGCTGACCCTACCATCTTATGATGATGACTCTGCTGACCTTGTCCTCTAATGATAATGAAATAACTCTGCTGACCCTGTCCTCTAATGATGAGATGACTCTGCTGACCTTACCATCTTCTGACATTGAGATGCCTCTGCTGAACCTGCCCTCTAATGATCATGAGATACTTGGCTTCCCTTCACTCCCTAGTGCTTTTGAGAAGACCCTGCTGACCGTACCCTCCAAAGTGTTGTCATAAGAACAAGCCTGTGTGTGAGGTGTTACTTACCGTTTCTGATGACTAAAAGTTCTTGAAATCACCGCGGAGATAAGAAACAATGAGGTTCAACCCTTCTGGGCTTCACGAAGATAATGATGCAATATCCTAGTAAAATTAGGCAAGAAAACGAGCTGATGGGAGTTTATTACATTGATTGGGACCCATATAATGTCTCAGAAGGTCCTGCTTCGCCTTGTGGAGATCTATCTGGTAGGAATGCTTCCTGGGGCAATGCTTCCTGGGAAAAATTATGCAAAATATCTCTTCTGCAGATAGGGACTGTCTGTTATCCGTGGCCCTAGAGAGAGCACATTGTGTCCTATGCAGATACTATAGACTTGATAGAAGCCTGGTGCCCCTATCAGCCGTCCTCTGAGCCCAGACATCATACAAGGTATACAAGAGACATAACATACAGACGAGTCCTCAAAGAAAATCTCACCCAGATGTGAAGTAGAGTTTTCTCTCTGTTATATTATAACACTTTATACATTTGTTGCCAATATTCACAAGTATTTTTTTTATCATTTTGCAAAAGAAAACAAAAAAAAACAAAAAATGAAAAAAAACAAAAACATCCCAGATAAATGAAAGAAAAAAAAATCTGCCTAGAATTTCCAATGATGAGCCATAAGTTGCCCCAACATAAATGCAAAACACCCCCTCCCCCGCACGCAGGAACAAAGAATGTGAAATCCCAGAATGCATTGCTTGGACGCACATCTTGGAAGCTCTTGTTGGGGGCGTTCTTTTTTTTTTTTTATGCTCGTCGGCCTCCTGTGTATCTGTTATGGATCGGTGAATGGGACAAACAGACGCCAGGACAAAGACACGCTTGGGGCTGGCCCACATTTTTTTTTTAAGAAGTTAATGGGGGTAAAAGGAAGGGGAGGGGGCAAAGGGGATCATCCCCTATTGGCTGCTTGTTTGTTAGCGGTTTATAGACGACGTCTATGGAGGGGATCCTAGGAATGTCAGGAAAAATTACAATGGACAACAGAAGCTCGATAAATTTCGCTAACCTAGGCCCCTTCGATCTCCACACAGTGCAAATTACAAACATTAACAGGCCGTTAAGGATTGAGTCCATTCCAATGTCAGCATAACTCAATGGGGGGGCGTAAGGGCGGGCCTGGGGGCTTGCAATCAGTGATAGGACCATGCAGACAGACAGCTAACAGTCAGACAATACTCAAGGCCCTTTGATCCCCTTCTTTTTCGTCTACAAAAGGGGCATAGGGTCTGTATAATACCCACAAGAATGTCACAGACACTGGTGATGAATGACAGGCATATGAAACTAGAAGGGACTGTGCATTGTCCCTTACGTATCTCAAGATTTTTCATATTTTAGGTTCTAGTTGCATACTCTCCCTGCTGTCCCTGATATGGTGGGTACAACATCCACTAGACACCCATCACCCAACCGTCCGACCAATCTAACGGGAGGCGGGAGGGGATTAAACCCAACTTGCTCGTGTAATGTCCACATAGTTGGAGGACAGGTACAAAACACCGATCATCCACTAAGTCTCCGTTGTATCCGACTTGTTGTAGTATGAAGGTCCGGAGGGTCTTCAAGGAAATATTGGAGAAGACCTAGCCAGTAGGACATCTACTGTACTTATGTCACATCCGGTTCCTGTTCTAGCTTGTAGAGTTTGAGCTTTTGTATAAGATGTCCACCACGGAGGGTCTTCAAGGAAATAATGGAGAAGACCTTAGCCAGTAGGATATCTACTGTACTTATGTCCCATCCGGTTTCCTGTTCTAGCTTGTAGACTTTTGAGCTTTTGTAGAAGATGTCCACCACGGCGGGTTGAAATTCCACACGTACTCCACTGGAAGTATTGGCGTTGGTTTTGGTGAGGGTTCGGAGGGGGTCATGTACACAGTAACGGCGATGGAAAGATAAGGTCAGGCAGGGGAGCTGACTCGTAACATTGAGGGTTTGGCTGGAGAAGATCCATTCATGAAGAGGAATGAGGTACGTTGGGCAACTACACGTAAGACTTCTGCCCTCCCAGAGCTGAAGATGGTCGTAGTCTCTTCAGCCCTGCAAGGGGTCAAAAATTGCAAATCGAAAAGTCTTCTAAAACACTAACGAGGTTCATCTCGATGGGCAATCACCGTCTTCGCGTTCTTCGAAAACCCCAAAAAAAAATCCCCCGAATCCTTCCAATTGTTTCCCGAAATTTTTTTTAATCCGGAGTCTCGACATCGACCCGCTCCAAAGTCACCGATAAAAACCACCTCCTCCGTCTTCCCGGTGAAAGTCAATGACGCCTTCGCTTCTCAAAAAATGCATAATTTGTTCCCTCACAGTGTTGGATTCCATCTAAAAAAAAATAAAATTAATTTTTGTGTTTTTTAATTTTTAAATTTTTCCGATTTTTGTACTTCGTTGTGATGTAAATTTGTTTTTTTTTTTGTAATATTCTTTCACTGCCCGTCTTGATTATTATTTCCAGAAATTCTTCTTTTAAAATTTTCTTCTTCTCTAATTTAGATTGTACGTAAGAGGGAGGCTAACGTGAAAGACACGACGGCGAGGAGGAGAGGCGATACTGTGTACGTCACGCTGTGGTTGGGGGCAGAACCGGGTTCTGGAAGAGAACATAGAGAAATAAAAAAGAGAGTAAGAGACATTGAATACATTGGAGATAAGACTGCAGCAGCAGATTACAGCGTGGAAGAAGTTGAATACCAGTTCACTGAAGACGTCATTTTGCCCGAAGGCTCGACTGGCCTTGAAAGCTTAGAGAAATCAAAGAAGTCCACTTTGTATGATGTTTACAATATAGTTGGAGCTGCTGCAGCCTTGAAATGTTGCTGTTTAGATTTGGTATTTTCTATCGCGGATAAAGATTGTTCGTGCTGAAAAACACGATGTTTCCTCTCCCCTCGTCTATTAAAGGCCTCGTCCGGGCTTAAAGGGAACGTCTATATTTTAACACGTTATGGAAATAACTTTTCAGCCCCGTATTCCAAAACATTTGCAGTGACCACAAAAGTACAGGCAGTCCCCGGGTTACGGACAGGATAGGGACTGTAGGTTTGTTCTTAAAGGGGTTGTCTCACTGCTTCTTATGTTGAAGATCTTGTAAAAACAAGTCACTTTACAACATGTATCCATTAACAGTGTCCTACCTATTCCTAGATATCCCCTCTTGTATGGGCTGCATCAGCTCCTCAGGTCACTATAGCTACAGACTTGTTCTCTCTCTCCTGATATGTTGCCAGCACTGGTTGCTATAGCTACAGACCTGTTTATCTCTCCTGATAGGCTGCCAGCACTGGTTGCTATAGCTACAGACCTGTTCAGTCTCTCTGATAGGCTGCCAGCACGGGGTGCTATAGCTACAGACCTGTTCGATCTCTCCTGATAGGCTGCCAGCAATGGGTGCTCTAGCTACAGACCTGTTCAGTCTCTCCTGATAGGCTGCCAGCACTGGTTGCAATAGCTACAGGCCTGTTCGATCTCTCATGATAGGCTGCCAGCACTGGTTGCTATAGGTACAGACCTGTTCGATCTCTTCTGATAGGCTGCCAGCGCTGGTTGCTATAGCTACAGACCTGTTCGATCTCTTCTGATAGACTGGCAGCGCTGGTTGCTATAGCTACAGACCTGTTCAATCTCTCCTGATAGGCTGCCAGCACTGGTCGCTATAGCTACAGACCTGTTCGATCTCTCCTGATAGGCTGCCAGCTCTGGTCGCTACAGCTACAGACCTGTTTACTCTCTATTGATAGGCTGACAGCACTGGTCGCTATAGCTACAGAACTGTTTAATCTCTACTGATAGGCTGCCAGCACTGGTCGCTACAGCTACAGACCTGTTCTATCTCTCCTGATAGGCTGCCAGCACTGGTTTCTATAGCCACAGACCTGTTTAATCTCTACTGATAGGCTGCCAGTGCTGGATGCTATAGCTACAGACCTGTTTGATCTTTCCTGTTAGGCTGCCAGCACTGGTTGCTATAGCTACAGACCTGGCTTCTACTGCAGCCTAGTAGAAGCCAGTAAACACACCCCTGAATTCAAAACAAAACCAAGAAAACAGGACGAATCAATGTAGTGAGACAACCCCTTTAAGTTGAATTAATATGTAGGTTGGAACAGGTATATTTATTAAATGTAACTACAGCACAAAAGTTTTTTCTTGGTTTTGGATAGTGCAGAGAAGGGTTTTTTACATTTCTTTTGCTCTCTGTGCCCCTGTTAAGAAGATTTAGCCTCATTTTCACCTCATGTGCTGCTGTGGCATGCTGGCACTTGTAGTTCCACAGCTATTTTGTGTTCGCACGGTGTGAATATTGGGGCTTTCTTCTGCACTATTGCTTTGGCTGTGTATCCTCTTGTTATTAGGACACTATATGGCGATATTATTTGAGCATTCTTCTGTACTATCCATTGGTTGTACAATCCACTGTTCATAGGTGAGCATTGCCGCTCGGCTGCACTCGGGACTCCTATTCATGTCTAAGGCTGCGCCACACGACAATTGTGAAATACTGTCAGAATCCGACCAGTGTTTTATAATCAGTTTTCAGTTTTTTTTACTGCTTTTTTGGTGCAGATTTTGCAGTATTTTTTTGGATTTCGAAACATTGAACTTTACTATAATCCACCATTTTCAAGCGAAATACGACGGATTATAGAACAAGTTTTTTGAACGGATTTGAAATCTGACCTCAGAAGATCCAAGCTGTGTAGAAAACAGCTTGGATTGTCTATTGAGGTCTACAGTATGGACATGATTTTATAGTTGGATTTTTGTGGATTCTAAATACTGAATCTGTTTAGAAATCCAACAGTAAACCAGAGCCACCTAGATGTAGCCTATAGGCTCGTTTTGGACATAAGTCCCAGAGGTGGGACCCAGACCTATCAGACAATAATGGCAGATCCTAGCAATTTGACATCACTGTCTAAATCCCTTTAAATATATCCTGTTTCTAGATTATCCTACCAACAGGTCTATTATACCCAAAGGGTCCATATATGGGGTAATAGTCCCGATAAGGACGACCCAATCAGGAAGCCTGTCCCTATCAACTCTGGACCCTCGATAACCCTAATTTAAGGAAAAGTGGTCCAGGTTAAAATCAGTATATACATATAAAGGCATTTGGGACAGCATGTAATACTGAGGCTGTGCCAGAAGTCTGGCATCTTTTCAGACCGAAAACTAGCACTGCCGTGTTCCCTATATTTTTAATCAGACGCATTACAGAGCGCCCGCGGCACTTTATAATGCGCCTGAGATCGGGTGACGTGCGGGTGGCGGGGCGCACTAGAACCGTATGAAGCTACATATTTATGGCTTCAGTACGGCAAATCCAGGTGCATTACTGCTGGAAGAGGTAGAGCACTTTACAAGGGGTTTACCTGAGCCTGAAATGTTTCTTTTGTGCTAGAATGCGCCTGATTTATTACCAGCAGTAGAGCAGGTTCATAGATTCAGGCGCATTCTACGCGACTTTTGTGCGCAAAACAATGGCGCCTGGGCGCCAAAAATCATACATGTCAACCTTAGGGTATAACAGACCTGTTGGTTGGGTAGTATAAACACAGGATATACTTATTACCTTATCTGTATCTTCATCCTGCAACTATCTCATAGAATAGTGGGACACAGCTCTACTAGTTTTGTTCTACTTTTGATCATGTTGTTTACTATAAGTATTTTAAATAATTTATTAAAAGTTATATTTTCTAGGATACCTTCCTCTCTGGTATCACTTTACATCACCATATAATAAGGTTCTGCAACTTTCTATTCTACTTTCTGCTTCAGTTTCTCACTTTATACAAGATCTCTGCTTGCTGTAAGTGAACAAAAACATGGCGGAGCCATGACAGGGCCATTGACTTCTACAGGGCAAATACAGTCCTAATTGGACTGTTTGTCCTATTTAGTGGGCACGAGGGTGCTTTTATGTTTGATGCATGAACTGTATACGTTCACCAAATAGGACAAATTAAAAACTCTCACTTTGTTACCCATAGCAACAAATCAGAGCGCCCCTCTCACTTCATGTAGTGCTCTGGAAAAATTAAAGGGGCGCTCTGATTGGTTGCTATGGGCTCTGATTGGTTGCTATGGGCTCTGATTGGTTGCTATGGTCAACAAAAAGAGTTTTAGACCTAGACAGTTCTCATACATGTGGTCCTATAGAAGTCAATTTAAATGTCAATGACCAACCTAATGCATGGTCAACCCAATGCATACCATGAATGGACGGCCACGGTGCTGTGTGAACGGGGCCGTACGATTCTAAAGCTCTATAGAACTAAAACAAGTTACATTTGTATCCAAACAGAATTCTCAGAATCAGTATTTCAGCAACACAGATCTGTCTCCGGTCTTAGTAGTTTGCTACAATTTTTGTTGCTAGAAGGAGAGAGATAGCGCTCGGGAAAGAAAGAATATCTACTTAGATATTCTTTCTTTCCCGAGCGCTATCTCTCTCCCTCTAGCAACAAAAATCCTATTTTTGCCGTGGATCCTCGGAGCGGAGTGTATCCTCGTGTGTGGAGAGTCTTACGGCTGCTATTCAACGGGAAACCTGAGGTCTCATCGATCTAATACATGCTCTATATATGTGTTGTAGCATGCTGAACAACCTCATAAGGTGAGCGGCCCATGTTACGGATTTGTGGTTTTATAATTAATTTCACTTGAGTGCGCTCTATTCTCTACAGCGGTATCACTAGTTTGCTACAATGTATCAGTGCAAAAAAAAATATAGGATGGTCGGCCGGATCAGTCAGCTCCAGTCTGAGAGGACGGACAGGTGTCACCGCCCGACCATCTCTGATACAGGTTTGTCACAAGGGTTGCTGTCCCCAGAGAAGGTCTTATTGTAAGTAACATGTACTGATCTGATGGAAGTGAACAAGATACAAAACTAACAGACAAAGAAGAGGTAAAGTACGGAGAAAAGAACAAAGTCATTGTCACATTACATGGAGGGAAATCATTGGGGAAATCATCGTTTGGGATTTTTTGGAAGCTTTTTATTCCTCAAAGGAAAACATATAGATATCATATATATGTGCCATAGATAAATATGTGATAAGGAAGGAAGGAGATGGATAGATATAAAAATAGATATAGAGATACAAATAGACACATATATATGAGAAAGATATAAAATAAAAGGATAGATATGAGATCGAGAGACAAAAAGACAGATAGATAAATACCAAGCTAAATAGATAGATAGATAGATATGAGACAGGTAGATAGATAGATAGATAGATAGATAGGTAGATAGATAGATAGATAGATAGATAGATAGATATGAGATAGATAGATAGATAGATATGAGATAGATAGATAGATACGGGATAGATGGATAGATAGATACGGGATAGATATGGGATAGATAGATAGATAGATAGATAGATAGATAGATATGAGACAGATAGATAGATATGGGATAGATAGATATGAGATAGATAGATAGATATGGGATAGATAGATAGATATGAGATAGATAGATAGATACGAGATAGATATGAGATAGATAGATATGAGATAGATAGATAGATAGATATGGGATAGATAGATAGATATGAGATAGATAGATAGATAGATAGATAGATATGAGAGATAGATAGATAGATATGAGATAGATAGATAAGAACAAAGTCACTGTCAAATTATATGGGGGGCTGACATTGGAAAAATCATAGTTTGGGATTTTTGGAAGCTTTTTGTTCCCCAAAGGAAAACATATAGATAACATATATATTTGACATAGATAAATATGTGGGAAGGAAGGAAGGAGGATAGATAGATAGATATGAGATAGATAGATATGAGATAGATAGATAGATATGAGATAGATAGATAGATATGAGATAGATAGATAGATAGATAGATATGAGAGAGATAGATAGATAGATAGATAGATAGATAGATAGATAGATATGAGATAGATAGATATGGGAGGGATAGATATATAGTTAGTTAGATAGATATGAGAGAGATAGATAGATAGATAGATAGATAGATAGATATGGGAGGGATAGATAGATATGAGATAGATAGATAGATAGATTGATATGAGATAGATAGATAGATATGTGATAGATAGATATGGGATAGATAGATATGAGAGAGATAGATAGATATGGGATAGATAGATATGGGATAGATAGATATGAGATAGATGGATAATTAGATAGATAGATAGATAGATAGATAGATAGATAGATAGATAGATAGATAGATATGAGATAAATAGATAGATATGAGAGATAGATAGATAGATAGATAGATAGATATGATAGATAAATTGTAGATGAGAATAGATAGATAGATAGATAGATAGATAGATATGGGATAAATAGGACACAACAAATCAGCAGGTAATTAGATGATAGATACTAATGAACAGCAGCTAATTCTTGGCTGAGCCCCCCCTTGGCTCCGCTCTCGCCTCTATGATATGAATGTGTCTGTGTTTTTATGTTCCCATTTATCTCCCATTTTCTGTCATTTCCGCACACGGGGATGGATAACTTCTTGATGGTAATTTCAGTGTCTCCTGATTTCTGCGGCCGCTCAGTCTTGTGTTGCTGATTAGGACGACATCTCGCTTTCTCTTATTCCGCCATTGACAGCGTGAGCAGCGTAAAGTTTGATGAAAAACAAAAATGTAAAAAATTGCCCAAGTAACTCCCACCGCAGCTCATTATCCCATCGTCAGGACATCCGGAATACAAATACGCCTGCAGCGTCATCAATCATCGCGATTGCTGCTGCTAATGAGCTGTGACCATCTTCTACTTTATTGCTTTTATTGGATATTAAAATGGTTGTGTGAGATTAGAAAACAAATTGGAAACAGCGCCACACATGTCCATAGGCTGCATTTGGTATTGCAGGTCAGAACTATTCACTATACAGGGGCTTAAGCTGCAATACCATGGGCAGCCTGTGACCAAGAGTGGTGCTCTTCCTGTAATAAAACTTGATTGTTCTAATCTCATACAACTCCTTGTAGGATTCTTGCCTCTTTGAATATTTTTTCCAGTTTCTTTACATATAATGGGGCATATTCTATGCTTTCCTAATCTTGTAATTGTCTTCATGTTTATGCTCCAATCACAACCAAAGCTGCATTCACATTTTTGCTGGTTGCTGCTTAGAATCATTGGGGCATTGGACTTGCTAAATCCATAAACAATCCCCCCAAAATTTCATTTACACTGGATTTTTGAGTTGCATCATATACTCTAATCACTTTAAATCGAAAATCGCTGCAATTCCACAAGCAGCCTGTTTCTTGGAGGGGCACTGTTCATGCAAAAAAAATAAAAATAAATAAATATCCCCAAAGGTAAGTGCCCCTTTGAATTTTGCATTGTCAGCTGAATATTGCCTACATATAATATAATATGGTGGCGAATTCTATGCTTTCCTTATCTCATAACGGTCTTCAAGTTTATGCTCCAATCACAACCAAAGCTGCATTCACATTTGTGCTGGTCGCTGTTTAGAATCAGTCATGGTGCTATTATTTGGTGGTATTTTCAGCAGTTGCTTGTACTATTGTTTTGACACTGTATTCCCTTATTATTAGGGCACTATATGACGGTATTATTAAGCATTGTTTTGTACTACTCATTGCCGGTACAATGCATTGTTATTGGGGGGGGCATTACTTGGGCGCTGCACAGCATAGTTAATTGTGTACTGCACATTTCTATGTTTTGACTGTTTGGAGCAATGTCAAGTGCTACAAACACAGTACAGAATTATTTGCGCTCTTTACACCATATTAAGGAGTCATTCTATGAAGTTGGCAAGTACAGGGGCTCTTTCTGATTCTTTCTATGGGGCTCTATGATTTCTGTGTGTGGCCCCACCATAGTATATTCACACCACTAGAAATGTCAGGGCCATATGACGTTCCCTTGGGGGGTATAAGAATAAGTTACAATGGGAAGCTCTCATTTTTGTTGGAGTTTTCCTTTAATTGTGTTTGCCGCACGCTGACATATACAAGTCAATGATATAAAAAAATGCGGATGAAAACCCTGAGGGCCGCAAACGGGGTCAATGGGCCTCCTTCCCCCTAAATATCAGGGGAACTTTGTATTGGCAACCTCGAAATTCTCGAGATGATAGAAATGCATTATGAATGACTCCTCCGGCCACCAGCTGAGGGGTGAATACTTTCTGGAATTTATTAAGCTTTTTATTATTTATTTTTTCTCTCTCAGCGGAGACATTGATGACCTGTTACTGGGATATAGTGTCAGTGTCATATTGATGGGGGTCCAGCTGCTGTGACTCCCTATTTACCAGAACAATGTGGCAGCCCCAATATCAAACTGTTATGTTACTTGGTCTCCTGGTGGTTCATCTTGGTGGCACTTTGGGCCACATGTATGAAAACTTTTTGGTCTAAAACTCACTTTTTGCCCATAGGTTGCTATGGACTCTGATTGGTTGCTATGGGCAAAAAAGTGAGTTTTAGACCTAAACAGTTTTCATACATGTGGTCCTTAGCGGCTTCTGGGAGCCGCAACAGACACTCAGCTTGGTGGCTTCCAGGAGATTGCAACAGATGCTCAGCTTGGTGGCTTCCAGGAGATTGCAACAGATGCTCAGCTTGGTGGCTTCCAGGAGATTGCAACAGATGCTCAGCTTGGTGGCTTCCAGGGGAAATTTCAACAGTGCTCACTTGGTGGCTATAGGTGGTTTCCAGACCACAAAAAAGTCGCTTGGTGCCCACTTGATGGCTTCCAGGAACCACAACAGACACTAAGCTTTGTGGCTTCCAGGAGGCAACAACAGACACTCAGCCTGGTGCCCACTTGGTCTCTTCCAGGACTGCAACAGACACTCAGCTTGGTGGCTTCCAGGAGATTGCAACAGATGCTCAGCTTGGTGGCTCTATCTATGGTGGTTTCCAGGAGCCACAACAGACACTCAGCTTGGTGGTTCTATCTATGGTGGTTTCCAGGAGCCACAACAGACACTCAGCTTGGTGACCACGAGACAGCTTCCAGGAACCACAACAGACACTCAGCTTGGTGACCACTTGACAGCTTCCAGGAACCACAACAGACACTCAGCTTGGTGACCACTTGACAGCTTCCAGGAACCACAACAGACACATAGCTTGGTGGCTCTATCTATGGTGGTTTCTAGGAGCCACAACGGCATTTGGTTTCTTCCAGGAGGATACAACAGCCACTCAGCTTGGTGGCTTCCAGGAGATTGCAACAGATGCTCAGCTTGGTGGCTCTATGGTGGTTTCCAGGAGCCACAACAGACACTCAGCTTGGTGGCTCTATCTATGGTGGTTTCCAGGAGCCACAACAGACACTCAGCTTGGTGGCTCTATCTATGGTGGTTTCTAGGAGACACAACAGACACTCAGTTTGGTGACCACTTGACAGCTTCCAGGAACACAACAGACACTAAGCTTGACGGTTTTTTGGGTTTTTCTTCCAGGAGATCAAAGACACTCACTTGTGGCTTCCGGGAGATTGAAACAGAGCCAGCTTGGTGGCTTATGGTGGTTTCCAGGAGCCAAAACAGACACCCCTTTTTTGGGGGGCTCTATCTATGGTGGTTCCCAGGACCACAACAGACACCAGCTTGGTGGAAAATTTCTAGGTGGTTTCAGACCACCCCCGACACGCTGGTGGTTTCCCCAGGAGATTGCAACAGACCACTTGGTGGTCTATGGGGGTTTTCCGGAGCCAAAAAAAGACACTCCTTGGTGGCTCTATCTATGGGGGTTTCCGGGAGCCACAACAGACATCAGCTTGGTGCTCTACTAGGGTGGTTTCTAGGGCCAAAACAGACCTCGCTTGGGTGACCACTTGACAGCTTCCAGGAACACAACAGACGCCCACTCAGTGGCCACTGGCAGTTTCCCAAAGAGCCACACAGACACAAACTTGGGGCATTTGGTTTTTTCCAGGGATAAAACAATTTTCAGCTTGGTGGCTACTGGACAGCTTCTAGGAGCTGCAACAGACACTTAGCTTAGTGACATTTGGTGGCTTCCAGGAGATCACAACAGACACTCAATGTGGTGCTGAGGGGGCTTTCAGGGGGAAAACAAAAAGGCGTACTGAATAATGACATGGTTAGTAGCACTGCTATAGTTTTTTATAGGAGTTGGGGGCTACAACAGTTGGATCCGCTGATAGGTGACACATCCCAGGACACCTTTATACAGATTTTACTCCTAAAATAACCTAAAAAAAAATCACCAGTTAAATTTACATTTTTGAATTTTCCATTTGTTCCTAGAAAATTGTGACAACCAAATGACCGCCTTGACTGCTCCCACTGGTATGAGGCAGAAGAGGACAACTCAGTGATGTTGATGTAGTAGGATTTTTGGGGAATTGTTCTTTAAATGGTAGGAAATAGCGCTAGTGTTTTACTTTGCTGGGTACAGTGGGAGGAATTTGGACTAGAACAGGAATTGCAAGGGTATGTTCGAATCCCTTTCATGGAGGCGTAGAACTTTGTATGTTTGGGGATAGCCCGGGATATGCATTAGCCAAAAACATGCTAAATGATGGAAATGATGGTGGTCTCCGGGGAGGAACCCGAGGACAATTGTTATCATTTGGAAGACAAAAGTAATCTGCACTAGAACACCCAGTCATGGAAATGGCAGTGGAATTTCCAAAACCAATGCGGCCGGATGTAACCCTCAGTTGGTGTCAAAACAAAGTTTGTGAAACAACCTGTCGTTCCAGTTTTGAGGCTTCAACAACGAATTAAGAAAATTCTATGAAAATTAGAAAAATGGAGGTCCAGGAACTCCAACACAGCAGGAGACGCCTTGTCAGCCATGATGGTGGGATATCCTCAGATCTTGGGATAACCTTTGACTCCTCTCTATCCTTCAAACCACACATCCAACCCTCACCTTCTGCCGCCCCACCTGAAAAAAATCCTCGCATCCGCTCATTCCTAAATTTGACACCAAAAAAAATGCTGGCCATGCCCTGCATCTCCCCCTAACAATGCAACATCCTCCTCTGCGGCCTCTCATCTAACCCCTATTGCTCTCCCCCAAATTTCCATCCTTACCCTGCTGCCCGTTTTAAATCCACCTCTCCCCCTGCTAAACCCCCCGCCTCTCCCCTCCCCAAACCCTTCACTGGCTTCCCATTGCCCAGCCCCAAATTTATTTCAAAGGGGTTTTTTTTTTTTTAATTTGGGGCAATTTTTTTGATTTTTCAATTATTGTTACAAAACAAGTAAAACAACGGGGGGCAAATTTAAAACCTTGGGAAAAAATAGTAAACGTAAAGGCATTTGTGAATTTAGGCCCTTGGGGGAAAAACAATGCAAATTTAAACCTAAACGGGAAAAAACATTGAGGCGCGAATTAGACAAGGGTTAAAATGGTTAATAAATTTAAACCATAACAAAGACTTCCAGCCTCATCAAAAAAAAACCAGCATAAAACATATAGACACAGGAAATTAGACAAAAGGGGGGAAGGGGGAAATGGGGGGGGGGGGGGGGGTGGGGAAAAAAAAGGGGGGGGGTTCTGGCAAATGGTCCAACAAGCGGTACATTTCCCCTGCGGGCCAGATTTTTACAAAAAAATCCAATTTGCCCCTGGAACAGGGCATTTGAAACTCCCCTTCGCCGTTTTTTTCTGTGAGCCCCCTGACGAGGGCCCCCCCAACCCTTTGGGGGCCCTGGGGGCTGCCTCCATCCCCCTTAAAATTTGGGCACCGGCTCCCCGTGAGGATATGTAAAAATAAGTTTGGAATCCTGT
>JAODAL010021864.1:0-66034 GCA_025379985.1 Phyllomedusa bahiana
AGAAGCCAAGAAAAAGGGGCACCTGGGTGTAACGGGAGCTTTAACCAACCCCATTTTTTCCCCAAGTGAACTCAATTGGTCAAACTCATAGGAGGGAAAAGCGCTACCCAGGTATTGACTGTGTACTGAAAAAGGCTGGAGTTTTACACTTTGTTTTCCGCACTCTGCTTCAGCCGCGTTTTCGTTGCTGCTTCTAGGGCATTTTAACTGCGTTTTAAAATGATGATGGAGGCCGGGGCTCTCACCGCACCCACTGTAACTCCAGCCGGGGTCATGCGTGGCCCGGGACATATGTCAAGTCCAGGAACAAAAATGGTGGTTGAAAGACCCTTTTTTCCCGGCACTTTTTAAATGTGGGGGTCATCATTTGGGGCTCTTTCGGGGCCAGGAAAAGGAAAGTCAATGTCCACAAAAACTAAAATGGGGGTTTGAAAGCCCCTTTTTTTCCGCATTTTTAAAAGTGGGGGGTCATGCGGGTTTGGGGTCATGTGGGGCCCCCAGGCGGGATATTCAATTGTCCAGTTAAGTTATGGTTCAATCATACACCCTTTGGCCTTTTCATTTGGGGGGTATGCAGGTTTAAGGGGTAGCTGTGGTACAAGACGGGATAGTGAATGGTTGTGCCTTTTTTTTCGGACTTTTATAACCAAAGTGTGTTGTCTAAGATGTGCACGTATCCATTTAATGTTGTGGTTTAATTTCGCTTCTCCACCCTTGTTTGGGGAATAAAAAGTGTTTTTGCTTCCCATAGACTTTAATGGTCATCCTCATAATACGGATATCGAAAAACCTTATGATAGGGGCCGACTATCGATCATCTCGTAGCCCAAAGCAATCCTCAACACTAAAGGGGAAGTTAGTGGGAAGACTCTACAGGGGAGAAGGGGGGGTTAGAAGAAACAAAAGTCTGTGAAGAAACAGAGCATGGAGAAAATAAGGGTTCGTGGATAAAATGTTGCTCTGTTGGGGCAACGGGAAACATTAGGTGGGAGGACTTTTTGGAAAAAGGACAGCGAAGGGAAAAAATGAGGGGGAAAAACTAAAGGTTTTTTGGAAGGTAGAGGCAGATAAAAGATTGGGAAGGGGCTTTGTTGGGTAAGGTATAATGGTAAACACTAGATGGGGGGGAACAGTTTCTGTGATGATACAGAGACTCATGGAAAGAAGGTTTGCGTAAGGAGGAGGAACAGCATAAGCAAAGGGCTGTTGTTGAAGGGGAAAGTGGGGTGAAAGGTTTCAAAAAGGGTGGCCAGGGACTCTGTGGGGGAAAGGGTGTGTGTGGGAAAAGAAAAGGAAAGTATGAGGGTGCACAATGTTGCTGGAAATGAGTAGAGGTTTCAAGGTCGTGGACAATCAATTGTGGCTGTTAAAATGTTAGAGGAATCTAGGGGGCGGACAGTGGTGGGCAAGTGGCCAGTGTGTGGTGTGTGTGTGTGTGTCGTGTGTTATATTATATATATTATATATAATATAAATTATACTATATATATAATATATACACCACACACATATATTATACCTACAACATATATTACACTTACATATATTTACATGCAACACAAACCACACATATGGCAGATTAACCATTAATCATAACAGTCACAATACTGGACAGACTACACATCGTACATGCCTGGGCCCAAGGGTCCTTGGAGTTCCTCATGATCGAACCACTGTCAGCAGAGGTGTGGGTGGGGGATGTTGCTATGCTAACCTCATACCAGGTGTCATGGAGCTTTCCTATGAGTGGGACTCTCAGTGTTATCAGGACTCATTATACCGCTTGCTGTATTCCCTGTGTAAGCTGCTGGTGCTGGGATACACAGAGCAGTAAATCAGTATATTCTCACTGGACTCGCGAGGCTTTGAAGCTGTAACATTTTCCCCACTGCGAGCCCACAGCCTCGTGGCGTTTTCCTTCCCCACTCCTTTCCCTGCTGCGTGCCAGGGACAGTCAAAGCAGTTGTTTACCAGCAGCAGGAACAAGAAAAATAAGATAAACTTTTTTTTTTTTTCTAAAGAGCCTCCTTCCTGATGCCCCCCGAGAGAGGAGGAGACACACTGTTTATGCTTCTGGCCGAGACCCTGATGATTCACCTGCTTATAATCAGCTCCATCCACTAACAGGTGGGCAGCAGAGCGGCCGTGCTTCCTCCTCAGTGTAACTCTTCAGACCGTGCTGAATTGGTGGAACAGCGGCCGCTGCCCCTGCTGGCATGGTGCTCCTCAACGATCAGCTTTGATGAGGTGCGGAGAGAAGGCCTCCGTGGCTTGATCTCTGTGTTCCTCTATCACCACTGTTGTTGTGGGATGGAACAAAGGTTATAGATGTTTGTTATCCTTTGTGTCTCTATTTTAATGTATTAATCAGTATAGATAGCCTCATATGTATTTATATATAATGCACATAAAGCTTCCTGTATATCATACACTCTTTAATGTCGTTAAACAAATGGACTCCTCTGCGCGAATATATAATTCTTGTAAAGGATAACTGTTTAAATGTATTATGTATAATGTCTATTACATTCACAAAGATCGCGTCTTGGCTCAGGACACACCTAGATATGCCAAGATGGCTGCCCATATTAGATGTTTTATCTTTTCTTCTCTCTAACAGAAAGAGAGTTGGAGGATCATTTTAAAATGGTAGATAAGAAGAGCCATTAAGGACAGTGGATGCAGAGTATACAAATTGTTGCTTAAGGAAATGTGCTACACCCCAATATAGTTAAACTTGTAGTTGTTTGTATAAATAAATTTATGCAGAAATCTCTGTTTTGTCTGAGAAAGTGTCAGGCTGAGATTTCTTGGCACGTGCCAATTAATATACTGATTTGGTCCCCTGCTGGAAAGTAGAGCCCTTTTGTGGTTCTTCTACATCACTTGGAGACCCCTGTGTGAGGAGCAGTGTTAATTCAAGGATATCGATGCAGTCTAAGATGGTGATTAATGCAGAACACACAGAGGAGACGGCCGCTCCCAAAAACAAGTACAGGTAAAGAGTTTTTAAATTCTCATTACACTGGAAAGTTTTGTCTTGCTGGTTGGATCACATCTGGGTCCATCGATATTCTGGATGGACCCTGATCAGGTATATGGTCAGTCACTGCTTTATTTACGAACTGTCATAACGTTGCTTTCCAGTGGGGTTTTTTCTGTGTTTACGTTGTATTGAGTATTGTAGGGGTTCGCTGCGTTCGGTGCTGTCTGATCCTCCCACAGAATTGTTAGGGTTCCTCTCGAGCTGATACATTACTTGCGGTGAAGTCAGTTGTAGTAGTCCTACTTAGTGAATAGTAGGCAAATTTAGGTTCTCTGAGACGCAATCTGTGGTTTAGGCTAATTTAATGCTCTCCGGCGGTGTGAGTCGTTGTGTGCCCCTCTTGGTGGAGAGAGGGGGAACAGCGCGCCATTCAAGCATCTTTACACGCTATTTGATAAGTGGGTTCTTGCTTTTGTGTCGTGTTAGGGATTGTGTGACGTGCTAAATAAGGGCAACATTGGTTTAGGACCAATTGACTGCAGCTAATACACACTTATAAATAGAGTGCTGGGGGAGAAAGGAAAAGGCTGCAGTCCAAACTTAGAAAACTAAGCAATCCCTATCACTGTTTGTAACTGAATGCTTGCCTCGAGGTTAATTAAGTCAAATCGTGTTAAGTAGGATTGAGATGTTCTGCTGGTATTTGAGTTTAGTGAAACAGTTGACACCCTACACTGGTTTGTTTGGGGATAAGGAATTAGCCTAATTGAGGTTATTTTTGGGTTAGATGATATCAGCGCCATCTGCTGGGTTTTTGAAGGAAAAAGAATGTTAGACCTGGTCTCATTGTTGGATAGGAAGAATCAGAAGGATCAGAGAGGCTTTCAGTAAGTGAAGGATTGATGAAAGTGGCTTAGACTGTGGAGAAGTGAAGAGTAGTCTGAAGGATTTGCAAGTAGCTGAAAGGTGATGTAAGACCTCAGAAAGCATTTGTGATAAAGTTATGGAAAATGTTGAGGGTTGATTTAAAAGAAGTAGATTGAAGATTTTGTGAATGTTTGGTTGACGGTCTGAATCCGGGTAACAGTGAGGCTATTTGGATTCATAAAGACAAGGGTGGGGCGCCTTGGAGGTGCAAGCTGGCCTAATTTGTACCCATTCCCCAGGAGGAAGTTTCTGAAACAAAGGGAAGTGTGATGCCACCGCCCTGTAATGGCACGAGAGCTGAATTCTGGGGATTTGTGCGGAGGATGTGATGTGTTCAACCAGGGGTGGAGGAGTTGGGTGTGTACCTGTGGAAACAATCAGCGCCTCAAAGATGGCCACATCTGGCATCACAAAGCCATCACTGTTATATATATTTTAGCATTGCCTTAACAATTCAGCTCCACTTATTACACCCACTATGCATAGGGAATTACCGGGAACCTCTGGGTGCCATTGTCCGACCACCACACTGTACACAACAATACTCGCCATCCTGTAGCCCAACCCAAGGCTTTGCCACTAGTGTTGTAAGCAACACCCTGAAGTCACTTGTGCCAGTTGCCGCCCCTTACCATGTCAACTTCCTAACTCCAGCCCAGACTAACTGCTACCATTAGGATGTCACATCCTCTTCCTTATGGGCGTAATGACCGCCCCTTCCGGAGTCACCATTCCTGAACAAGATGGTGGCACACAGCACTGTATTTTCAATTATGGGATGCAGATTACTGGGGATTTATGGTGACGAGACCCAGAAGCCCTACAGTGGAGAACTCATGGTACTGGGAGAGAAGAAGATACAGTGGGAGCGGCTCTAAACAGAATGTGGATGACATGGGAGAGGAGGAAGAAATGATGCGGATGAGTCATTACAACAAGCCTGGGCAAATAGTTGGACTTGCTGCTCGGGGGGGCCACACCAGCTGACCCACTGCACTGCACCCCCCGGGAAGCGACTGGAGGAGCAATCAGCTGACTCCAGTGGAGAGGGGGCGCTAGGAATTGACTACGGCAGACCCCCTTATCTCTCAGCCTCACTGCAGGGAGGGGTGGTTGCGCAGGCCCGAACATATTATGTTACATTCACACCGAGTCAGTTGTCTGTCTTAAAAGGTTGACTTACCGGACCCTGAGAAACAACTATGCCTCTTAACAAGTAAGATAGTCCAGGTCCTGTAGAACTACCAAAGGCACCTAGAAAGAATGTATGGTCCTTGTCGGAAGTTGAAGCAGGGGATTCAGACGGGCCCATTGTGGCCAAATCCCTCATCAAGACCGTCAGATATGGTGAGATCTCTGATGCTCCAGAGTGTAATGTTGTGAACAGATGACGCGGAATGACATCAACCCAACATTAGGAGGAATAACGTGCACCGATTGTCTCAGATGTTCTCTGATACTGGGATTCCTCCTCCGTTTGAGGAAACCCACATGCTCGGATGCTGACGGAATGAAGGATGGATGTTGTAACCATGAAAGGAACAGCTGAAGATGGTTCGGTGAGTACTAAAACCTACGAGAGATGTGGTTGTGGGTTGCTTCTAGTTGCAAAATGGCCATCCGAGAACAATCTGCCTGAGGGATTATGGTGGGATCAAAGGTCCTGCCTCCTGTGATGGTGGCCGACGTATGTGAAGAACCTGGAGGCCTACAAGGCAAAGACCAACGCTTATTGGCTTGAACTGCAACAGAGCAGGACACTGGCCTCACCTTGCAAAACAAAAGAGGAGAACAACACAAGGGGCCCAGATACTCAGACCCTGATCTATGTCTGTCTTATTCCTGAATCCAGCATCCATTAGGACAGGGGATATCCCACTCTCTGCAATTCTGGTATGAATCAGTGTAGACAAACTCCATTCCACATTGATGAAGTATGCTTGGAGTCCTTACAGAAGCTGAAGGAAAGCTATTGCCAGTGCTCTGCATATCGGCACATCCCGGCATACAGAAGGGACCTTAAAGCTCTTTGTATCGGAAAGGATGGAACTCTTGCCCTGGGAGTTCTAGCGCAGGCCCTATGCAGGGCCGAAACCACCAGTTGGAGACTGCTCTGCAAGGTGGACCCAGCTGCAAGGGGGAGGACCTTGACAGTTTACCAAGCTGTGTTGCAGCCCAAGTTGCTGCTGGATAAAAGAGCGGATATCGTCAGTCGGTGACTCTACCTCATAATTCTGACTCCTACTGTGACATCTATGGCTATTCTCAACCGCTGCTTCTCTCATCACAGCACAGCGTCTCCAGGCTTCAGTGTTTTTCGCCTCCTGACAGATAATGTTCACTCTTCTGCGCTGTTTGTGTTCTTCATCCAGCCCACCCCTTACTTCCCCTTCCTCAAGGGGGCGATGCTTGAGGATGGAAGAGGATTCGTGAAAGTATCCGGTGCACATGAAGAAAGCATGATATGCTTAGAAAATCATGAAGATGTTGAACCTCTCATTTGAACCAGGATAAGGTTTCTTTTTGTGGATGGGGAATCCTGATTTGCCAGGACAGTGCAGGACGGATTTCACGACGGATATGATGAAGCACATCTACACACGCAGTGTTGGAAGCAAGAAGTCTGCCATTGCATAAGTCAGCCCGAGTAGACGGCGAGAATGCGACGTTTGGCAGGAGGGCAAAACAGCCTCACATATGTACGGACTCAAGATACGCTTTCGGGGGTTGGTGGGTCGCCCATGACTTTTGGGACCTATTTGAAAGCACGAGGATTTCTCAACGGACTGCGGGAACCCAGTGAAACATGGACAAGTCCATTCAGGTTCCTGTATGGATGTACTGCTGCTGCCACGGACAGTGGGACTGATACTGGAAAATCCAAGGCAACATGGGAAAATGAATTGCAGAAGACGAAATCAACTTGGTGTCCACAGAAGCCATCACTAGGCCGCAGGAGCGTGAAGAGGAAAGGGACAGGAGAATAGCAAGTCGCTGTAGCGCTGGTGCTTAAGAGGAAAGTACACCGCCAACTATGCAAGGAGATGTTATGGCCAAGATTCAGGAACAAGCTTCCATGGAAGAAAGGAAGAGCTGGAAGAAGATGAAGTTTAGGGGGAGCCAAGAAGAATGAGAGTAGAAGGGATATTGGAAGTGTAGGGAAGATGTAGAGCATATGGGCACACTGGAACGGGACTTTGAAAGCATCGGATTGCAGAAGAGAAAACCTCATAGCAACACACACACACCCTTCCCCACCCCCACCCCCCCAACAATCCAGACAGCCTGCCCATAGCTTGTGTTAGGAGTTCAGGCACACGACCACGGGGATGTTAGCTCTACTCGCTCATTATGATATCCTGTGTTTTTAGGCAGGTGCCCCAAGGCTTGTACATATTTCCCTCAGTCAGTTGTAGCTACAAAACGATTGCTATGACGCCTCTTAAGTGACTGCAGTGGTTAAAGAATGTTTGTACTTAATACATTCTAGAGTTTTCCATTCCAGACCCAGACGTTGCTGAATCACATGCTTACAGCTGGAGACTTTCTGAGTCTACGTGAAGAAGTTTTGTGTGTAGAGTGTTTAGATGACGAGATTGACGGGGACGCACCAAGTTCCTGCTGACCCACGACAACATCTGTAAAGGTGGCAGGAAAGCCCAATTGGATCCACTGCTTCACATTGAAAGATTCGCAGCTCCAGCCCCAGAGATGAAGCAAGATGCTGCTCTTACTGACGTTAAAGAGCTATGTTGCTTTGAATCTTGGACAGAACATGGTGGCCATTACCAAGGAGGAGCGGATGGTCACCTTTTGGTTTAACTCATCCAGTGCTCATGTAGCCACATATTTCTTTTGACTTTTATTGTGATGTAGTATGTTGTCTGACTGGTTTCTCACATACAGGTGCAACATCTACAATGAAACATTCCTCCACTGCACGGTGTATATATTGTGTGTGACTGACGAGTATGGGGTCGCTACTGTACTACTGGGTTGCAGTGGGATGGAAACACGGGGATGGACTGGGGATAGGACCACAGACTGCTTTAAACAGAAGATAAAAACAGGGGAAGCCCACTATGACAAGGATGAGTCTAAACAAAAACTGGATCAGTCTCGTCAAAAACAGGGAATATCAGGTGAAAGCATGCCCCTAACTTAACATTGAAAACCCTCAGAGTCTGTGGAGGCATATATGTCCTGGGAGATACATACGAGGGGGGGGGCACGGGGATTTCGGAGAAGAAATACAGCTGAAAGATATGAATACGACCCAGGGAAATGGTTGGGAGTCCCTAGCAACCAAAACACCGGTTAACCATCTTATGCCCCATGTACAGACATTTTAGAGATGACAGCCATTAGATGATCCACCTCTGTGAGACACATGAGGGTAGCAAGACCGGGTTCTCAGATAAGACTTGTGGAGTGGAATGGTTAAGTATATAGTCAAACCACAGCACAATTAAAATAAAACTGTTATGTTTCTGATCAGCCGCTAGGCCATATGGGCACTGTCCCTCTAGATATTCCTGTAATCTAGCACAGGAGTGTCTTTTAGTATGTACACCAACTCGCACACAACCACAATGACTGTGTCGGAAAATGGAAGACCAAGTACCCGATCACCTAATCAAAACATCTAGGCTGGGGGGTTGGGGACATACAGTTTACCAGGTAATTACACCTGCTATACCTGTTAAGAATGGGAACGGCAGATTTCCTGGGGTAACCTATACCACACAAAAGGGTACGCTCCCACATATAGTAACATCATGTGTAGTGAGCAACAAATTACAGAATCAAATACTCTCCCATAGGGGGATGTATATTGGATTTTGTGGAGAATCTCTATAAAGTCAAGGACTAAGTTGGAGGGTAACTGGGGATACTGGCAATTGTGCCTGACAAAACTACTCATGTTCCATGTCACATATACTGAGAACGAAGGTGTCGTGGGGATAGCCACACCACTGAGACAAGCAAGAGCCAGGATAACAGAAGGGGAGTACCCCAAAGGGCAGTTTTGACCCCCATGTGTTATTTTGTTGCTATAGGTGTCCCAAGGTGGGTCCCTGATGAGTTTTAAGCAAGGATCAAGTGACGCTGGGTTTGAATCTCTGCTACCAATTAGTTAATGTCAATAAGAATTGTAGATCGGATAAAACTACATAAATTATAACCAGCAGAAGATTTGTAAAATTACACAAGAGCTGCCCTACAGGCCTGGCATATAATGTGGGCCGGACCTCTGCTGTTAGCCTGCAGAACAGATGGGCCTGGACATGTTGTTGGCTGAGAAAGGAGGAGTGTGCAAAATGATCGGAGAAGAATCCTGCTGTTCTTTTATCCCAGACAATTACAGGATCTGTTTCGCGGAACGGTAATGTGACTGTGGCCATAAAAAGTTGTTAGATATTCCGACGACCTTCAAAAGGACTCGTGGTATCACTGACCCTTGGGCAGGGATGGTTCAGGTTGGTTGAAGGGATGGCAGTAGCTTTAGCACAGATGGGATTGTGATTGTTTGCATTTTTGGTAATTCTTGCACTAATCTGTTGGATGTGTTTTTCACATGTCGAGGAAACTTACTTGGAAGAGCTGTGGATGAAAGCATTCCCACTATGAGGAACAGTTGTCCACGGCACTGCTTCTTACGTTGACAGCAACACTACTTACCATTCAGCTGTCCAAAGGCCCGGTCCTTATAATGACATGGACATTAAGACACCATTTGGACCATTTGCCACAACATGTGCCTGCCCCTAAGAGGAAAGAAACGTCTCCTTAGATAGAACTGTTGCGCAGGGAGTGTAGGGATAGTGTGTATAACCAGATGGGGGAATGTAATTTGAGCCCAAACTTCTTTGACTAGCGGGTGTTTCATAGGTTGGGACACTATCAACGCAGCTTTGTCCGTGTGTCTAGGGGTCCAGGGTAAAGATTAAATGAGACCAAAAAAGTATAATGGGGCACTGTTGCTGGCTCTATGGGAACAAAGGTTATAGATGTGTGATCCTTTGTGTCTCTATTTTTCATGTATTAAATCAGTAGAATTTCCTCATTTGTCTTTATATTATAATGCAAGTATAAAAGCTTGTCATGTATCTATTCCATACACTCCTTTAATGTGCTTAAAAAAATGGCGCTTATATAATCTGCTTGTAAAGGATAACTTTTATAGAGAGGAGGATCATTTAAAATGTAGATAAGAAGAGCCAATTAAGACAGTGAATGCAGTATCACATGTTGCTTAAGAAATGTGTACACCCCCATCTGTTAAACTTGAGTGTGTGTAATAAAAACTTAGCAGAATTCTTTTGTCTGAGAAAGTGTCAGGCTGAGATTTCTTGGCACATGCCAACTAATATACTGATTTGGTCCCCTGCTGGAAAGTAGAGCCCTTTTGTGGTTCTATATACAACACTGTCACCATGTGCTCCTGTGCACCCGATGATCTGAGGTTCGGGGCACAGGCAGTCTTGTCCGCGGCTTGTGCCCCGGACAAAACTACCTAGCGATGCCCCTGGTTCCGCCATTGTTTTTCGGGCTTCAATTTTACAGTGTTCGCTGTGCAGTGTAAATAACTGGATAACTTTACTATGCAGTCAGTGCAATTACATTTATATGAATTTTATAGAGATTTTTATGTTTTGTTACTTTTACACATTAGAAATGTGTTTATAAAAAACTGCGCTTTTATATCGTCATAGTCTGAGAGCCATAACTTTTTTTTTACTATGCTGTGTATGGAGATGTGTAGGGGCTTGTTTTTTGTGGGATGAGTTGACTTTTTTATTAGTACCATTATGAGGTTCATATGATGCTTTGATCTCTTTTTATCAAGGTTTATGTGCGGTAGTTTGAACAAAATATAGCAATCCTGGTAGTGTTTTTTAATTTTATTTTTAACAGCATTCAGCATGTGGTATAAATGGCATGCTAGCTTTACTCAGCATATCGATATGATTATAGCGATACCCAATTTGTATGCTTTTATGTTTTACTGCTTTTACACAATAAAAACACTTTTATTCAAACAGGAAAACACAATTTTGCATCACCATAGTCTGAGAGCCATCATTTTTTTTATTTTTCTGTGTACGGAGCTGTATAGCTTATTTTTTTGCAGGATGAGTTGACATTTTTATTGGTATCATTTTTGGGGGGACAAGACTTTTTGATTGCTTTTAAATCTGTTTCTTGGAAGGCAGGGAGAAGAAAAAACTACAATCCTAGTATTGTTTTTTATTTTTTTTTTAACAGCGTACACCGTGCAGTATACATGACAAGTTAGTTTTATTCTGTGGGCCGATACAATTATGGCGATACCCAAGTTATATAGTTTTTTTATGTTGAAGTGCTATAAGAAAGATGTGTTTTTATTGGGTAAAACAATATTTATGCATCACTGTCTTCTCATAGCCATAACTTTTTATTTTTCTGTATACAGAGCTGTGTAGAGGCTTTTTTCTTTGCAAGATGAACTGAAGTGGCACCACTTGGACGTTTATATGAGCTTTTGATCACTTTTTATTCCATTTTATGAGCTGCTGGACAAACACAAATCGCAATTCTGGGTTTGTTTTGTTGGGGATTTTTTACAGCGTTCACCGTGCGGTGTAATTAAAATGACTGATGTATAGGGCAGGCCATTACGCACGCGGTGATACCAAATATGCATACTTTACCTTTTTTGGGGCGATTGGCGTTTGTAAAGGGGAAAACGGCGGTCTGTGTTTTTATTTTATTTTTCGTGTTCGTGTATTACTGGTGTTTCACACTATTTTTTTTACTTTTTCAGCTTTTATTTTACTTTTCCCCATAGGGAAAATTACTTTTATAATAGAAATCAATACACAGCTTATCGCTGTGTACTAGTTTCTATGGCAACTGTCAGTCATGATGCCCGGCCATGGTGACATCACAGACGACCCGGAAGGCATTCCATACCTTCGGGCTGTCTGTCAGCACACAGCAGCTGCATGATCATGTGTCTGCTGCGGCGACAGAGACACAGAAGGAGCTCACTCCCTGTGTGTCTCGCTTAGTTCTCGCGATCGCTACATAGCAATAACTAAAGAGTTAATACCCCCGCCCCAAAGTGATCTCCAGTCGGAGCCGTTGCTGCGGGATATCAGCTGTAATATACAGCTTACATACCACAGTGATCTTCAGTACATATGCATACGTCCAAGGTCGTTAAGGGGTTAAGTTACCAAGAAGTTTTGGTCCATACAATACTTGTTTATTTGTGAAAAATATCATGAAAATTTGGAACAAATTGCCATTTTCAAAGTTTAAAAATGTCTGCGTGTAAGACAGATACAGTGGGGAAAGAAGTATTGTCAGCCACCAATTGTGCAAGTTCTCCCACTTAAAAAGATGAGAGAGGCCTGTAATTGACATCATAGGTCGACCTCAACTATGAGAGACAAAATGAGAAAACGAATCCCGAAAATCACATTGTCTGATCTGGAAAGAATTTATTGGCAAATTATGGTGGAAAATAAGTATTTGGTCAATAACAAAAGTTCCTCTCAATACTTTGTTCTACATCATTTGATGCCAATGACAGAGGTCAAACGTTTTCTCTGTCTTCACAAGGTTGGCACACACTGTTGCTGGAATGTTGGCCCATTCCTCCATGCAGATCTCCTCACTTTCAACTCCCTCCAAAGGTTTTCTATGGGGTTGAGATCTGTAGACTGGCTA
This sequence comes from Phyllomedusa bahiana, assembly GCA_025379985.1. Lineage (NCBI taxonomy): Eukaryota > Metazoa > Chordata > Amphibia > Anura > Hylidae > Phyllomedusa > Phyllomedusa bahiana. The sequence continues at coordinate 12,632 of JAODAL010021864.1, forward strand.
GGCCACTCCAGGACTTTGAAATGTTAAGCCACTCCTTCATTGCCCTGGTGGTGTGCTTAGGATCATTGTCATGCTGAAAGAACTAGCCACGTTTTATTTTCAATGTCCTTGCTGATGGAAGGAGGTTTGCACTCAGAATCTCACGATACATGGCCCCATTCATTCTTTCATGTACACGGATCAGTCCTCCTGGTCCCTTTGCAGAGAAACAGCCCCAAGGCATGATGTTGCCACCCCCATGTGCTGGACCATTGTAAACTTGGCACTTCTTACCGTATGTTTCACCATACACCCTAATAGATTGTAAGCTCTCACGAGCAGGGCCCTCACACCTTGTGTCTCATTTGTAAGTACTTTTAATGTGTAATGACTGTATGTTTACCCTTGAATTTGTAAAGTGCTGCGGAATATGTTGGCGCTATAGAAATAAAGATTATTATTATTATTATTCACAGTAGGTATGGTGTTCTTTGGATGCAACTCAGCATTCTCTCCTCTAAACACAATGAGTTGTGTTTCTACCAAACAGTTCTACTTTGATTTCATCTGACCATATGACATTCTTACAATACTCTTCTGGAGCATCCAAATGCTCTCTATCAAACTTCAGATGGGCCCGGACATGTACTGGCTTAAGCAGAGGGACACGTCTTGCACTGCAGGATATGACTCCCTGGCGGTGTAGTGTGTTACTGATGGTAGCCTTTGTTACATTGTCCCAACTCTCTGCAGGTCATTCACTAGGTCCCCCCGTGTGGTTCTGGGATTTTTGCTCACCATTCTTGTGATCATTTTGACCCCACGTGGTGAGATCTTGCATGGATTCCCAGATCGAGGGAGATTATCAGTGGTCTTGTATGTCTTCTATTTTATAAATATAGCTCCCACAGTTGATTTCTTCCCACCAAGCTGCTTGCCTATTGCAGATTCAGTCTTCCCAGCCTGGTGGCAATTTTGTTTCCGGTGTCCGTTGACAGCTCTTTGGTCTTCACCATAGTGGAGTTTGGAGTGTGACTTTTTGTTTGAGGTTGTGGACAGGTGTCTTTTATACTGATAACAAGATCAAACAGGTGCCATTACTACAGGTAATGAGTGGAGGACAGAGGAGCCTCTTAAATAAGAAGTTACAGGTCTGTGTGAGCCAGAAATCTTGCTTGTTTGTAGGTGACCAAATACTTATTTTTCACCATTATTTTTTTAAATAAATTCTTTCCAAATCAGACAATGGAATTTTTGGATTTGTTTTCTCATTTTGTCTCTCATAGTTGAGGTCGACCTATGATGTCAATTACAGGCCTCTCTCCTCTTTTTAAGTGGGAGAACTTGCACAATTGGTGGCTGACTAAAATACTTTTTTTCCCCACTGTAATTATGTAGCGTATAACTATATTTGAGGGACTTTTTTTATGATTACAGACAACATTAGCACAATAAGCCATTCTAAATATGTTTTTTTTTAATTTTTGTAGCGATATCTGAAAAAAGCAGAAATCTATTTGAAATTCTACACTAACATAAGGGGACAGTTTTCATACATGTGCCCCATTATTTTCAGCAATTTTCAGTTGAGGGTGAAATGGTTGTGACTAGGGATGAGCGATATTATCGACAAAAGTTGAAATCGGCACGATTTTTAGGCTGATCGGAAATTGCCGATCACGCGATATTTTAGGTGACAATCTTACAGATAATCTATTACTATCGCGCCATTTCCAGCATTTCCTGTCATTTTGGCATTCAGCCAATCAGCTCAGAGTATAGAGGAGGGTGAGGAGGATGTACAACGTCACCACTTTGCGGTGTATGGATCTCATTGGCTGAGAAAATCACGTGACCTCGTTTTATCTATGCAACTGCATTTCCTGTTTGAGCTCATACTCTGTCTAGCACACTTCACAGCAGGAGGTGTCTCTCTACGTTTAAACCAATAGCTGTTCTAACAGCTTTGATAGATAGTCTCTTCTAACACAAGAAACCATCCACCTACCTACAGCTTAGAATAGAGTTAGAGAATTTCACTTCTTATTTAGTTAGAGAAAGTTTTAAGGATATCTACTGGTGTGTGCAGCTGTGGAGGAGGATGCGGGGGGAGGGAGGAGAGGAATTTGAAAGGAAGATATTTTGCAGCTCAGTTTGTTCTGTGATCTTCAATTGTAAAATAAATTTTTTTTGCCACTTTTTTGGCCAGCAGACCTCTGATAGGAGTTGAAATTGTCCCTGTGTTTTCAGTTCGATTGCAATCACTGCGTGTCAGTGTTCCCGAAAACCGGCATAACTTATCCCTATAACTTTTAAATAGTTTTATTGAAGTCCGTGCGTCTGTTTGCCGCCAAGAGCTCAGTTGTACGCATATTGTGATATACATATTTGATAGTAAATGACGCCTGTAGTCAGTGGTGCGAATGCCGCCATATTAATCCATATAACTTTTTAATACTTCTATTTCACTCAGTGCGTTTCAGTTTGCCGCTAATCATGCATTTGTACAATAGTTTGTTGAAAACTATCAATTGCTAGTCCTACTGGGCAGTTGTAAATCTTAGGGACTGAAGGAAGAACACTGTTGATTTTGTATTACGTTTCTTCCACCAGACCGTATTTCACAAATATTTGATAGAAACAATTCTGTTTCTAATCCTAGTCGGCTGCTGGAAATTAGAGGGATTTAAGGATAGCTGTGATTTGCCGTCTTTCAATAAGAGATTGTCAAAAACTCTTCCATACCTTTTAAATTTTTATCTTTCTGAACATGCAACGAACTGCAGGTATTAAGCGAGCAAAGAGGGGTGTAGGACATGGAGGTAGAGGTACGAGAGAAGGTGCTCCTTCCAGTGCTGGCAACAACACACAAGCCAGCGGATCATCAATTGCAGGACTGTCAGGCCTGTCATTGATGGGTCAGTGCCCTGTGAATCTCAGTAACGAACAGCGTCGCCAATCTGTTCTTCAGTGGTTAATGCAACCTGCATCCAGCAGTCTTACCTCCTCATCCTCCCAGTCACGGCCACAAATGTCGTCATCATCGTCAACATCCGTCCATCATGAAGCGAAGGCAACCCAAATGTCAACTCATGTACCCACCACTGTGGATAATCTATTTTCTGAAGACCTCTTTGATGACAAAATGCGTTTGGGGTCAGAAGGCATTTCAAAAGATCAAGAGGCCAAAGAGAATGATTTTGTCTGCTCTGACGCCCAATCACTGATGCCATCAGAGGAGGAGAAGGAAGCCGGTCAATCGGCAAAAATCCCAGGTGGTCGGAAACGCCTTGCAGTGCCTGTTGCTTGTAGCCTGCAGCTCCAGGATGTAGAATGTCAGGACGAGTAAGTCACCTGTGTAGATGATGTTGTTTCTGATGATAATGATGACAACGACATTGCAGATCCAACATGGTCTTTTCAGCAGAAATTGCTTGCGATCGCTTCCTCACTGGACGAGTGTTATGTAGCACATTGAAAGTTAAATGTATTCTGATTTGTTCATTAGACCATTTCTTAAATTGTGAAATTCAGAATTCCTGTAGCTTAGAATACAACCCCCACCTCCCCCCTGGAGGGCATTTATAGCATGGGTCTGTATCCTGTAGGGTCCTGTTTGGCTACAGCCCCGTGCGTATCTGATCAGCCCTACATTTTTAGACTCGTGGCATAAACAATCTCCATCCAGAAAGTATAACAGATGTCACCTTTGACCCTCCCAACAATAAAAAAAAACTTTCATTGATCTGCCCCAGCAGAAGTGCAGTCCATGATTGCCATCCTGTGGCAATAGTACGCAACAACCCTCATAAGACAATCAAGTGTACGCCCACCTCATCATAATTTCAGCCAGTAAAAGAGTAGGCAAGTATGAGAGAGGCGGGAGAAGCCTGGACAGGGGTTTGGCCCTATAAGACATGTTGACACACTCAAACCGGTGTTCATAGCCTGGGGTTCAATTTCAGATTGAGCTGTGTTCCATTTTCTTTCACCAATACCCCTTGGATCTGGAGGCTGAAACACCTTATAAGTGTGAATTCTTTCCAATTTTCTCCCTTTTTATTTTCATAACTGCATTGATGTGTATGTCATAGTTAGTGTTGAGCGATTATTATCGACAAAGTTGAAATCGGCAAGGATTTTATGGTGATCGAAATTTTTAGATCATGCGATAATTAAGGCTAAAATCTGTGCATCATCTATTAAGATCGCGCCATTTTCGGCGCTTCCTGTAATTTTGGCGGCCAGCAAATCGGATTCCAGACTAGAGCAGGGTGGATGTTTTGTGCGACGTCATGGACTGGATGTGTTTGGTTGCGATTGGCGGGAAAAAAATCACATGACCTCGTTTACATAGAACAGCGTTTCCTTTTCAGCCTCAGTGTCTCTCAGCGTCTCATAGGATTTAGGAGTGGGCTCTGCCTGTGGCCAAACAGCTCAGTGAAATTATTCTATTTCTGCACAGAGAAACCTCTACTATTAGCTGTGATCCTTACAATTTAGTTAGATTAGAGATTGGAAGATTTTATGTAGTTAGGTAGAGAATTTTAAAGGAGCATCTACCGTTGTAAAGTCACGGGGAGAGCGGGTGGGGAGGCGCGGGCGAACACAGACAAGCTCTATAAAGAACACTGGATAAAGTTCACCAAGACTTAGTGTAGACATTGCACTGCAATTTCTTTATTATTAACAGTTTGCTATTGAAATATTTCCTGGATATTGGGCAGCCTGAAAATTATATTAGGATACACATCATTTCTAGTAACTGCAGGGCTCTTTTGTTAGGTGAAAAAACTCCACTTTTATTATCAGTATACATTTCAGATAGGTGTTCATTTTCAATTTTACCCATTCCATCTTTGTTCATATATCCACCTTGCCACTTAAATCTGAAAACAGCAATTTTTATAGTCACCCCCAGGTGAATTGAAAGGTGCAAAAAATACCGTGTTATATACGAAAGCATAACAGATACGTGTTTTTTGCTTTGGCGCACTACAGCTTTGTTCATTGACGCAGCTTGTTCGTAAATCTTAAAACAGCAATTTTTCAGTCCCCACAGGTGAATTGAAAGGTGCAAAAAATACCGTGTATTATACGAAAAACATAACAGATTTCGTGTTTTTTGACATTGGCGCACTACAGCTTTGTTCATTGACGCAGCTTTCACGTAAATTTAAAACAGAAATTTTCTAGTCACCACAGGTTAATTGAAAGGTGCAAAAAATAATTTTTATTATACTAATAAATTTCAGATAAGTGTTTTTTGAATTTTTAAAACTAAAGCTTTGTTGATTGACGCAGCTTGCACGTAATCTGAAAACATCAATTTTATAGTCACCAAAAGGTGAATTGAAAGGTGCAAAAATACGTGTATTATACGAAAGCATAACAGTACGTGTTTTTTGACTTTGGCGCACTACAGCTTTGTTCCCTTGAACAGCTTGGGACATAAATCTTAAAACAGCAATTTTATAGTCACCACAGGTGATTGAAAGGTGCAAAAAATACCCTTTATTATACGAAACATAACAGATTTCGTGTTTTTTTTACTTTGGCGCACTACAGCTTTGTTCATTGACGCAGCTTGCACATAAAAACTGAAAACAGCAATTTTATAGTCACTACAGGTGAATTGAAAGGTGCGAAAAATACATTTTATTATCGAATACTTTCAGTTTTTTTTTTTTTTTTACTTTGGGCACTACAGCTTTGTTCATTGACGCAGCTTGCCCCTTTAAAACTGAAAAACAGCAATTTTATAGTCACCACAGGTGAATTGAAAGGTGCAAAAAAAAACATTTTATTTTCCCCAATACATTTAGAAAAGGTTTTTTGACTTTTGGGGCACTAAAAAGCTTTGTTCATTGACGCAGCTTTCACGTAAATCTGAAAAAAGCAATTTTTTTGGCATACCAGGTGAATTGAAAGTGCAAAAAAATACCCTGTATTTACGAAAACATAAAAGATACGGGTTTTTTGACTTTGGGGGAAATCAGCTTTGGGTTTATTGACGCAGCTTGCAAGTAAAAAACTTAAAAACAGCAATTTTTTTAATAAACCCCAGGTGAATTGAAAGGTGCAAAAAATACATTTTATTTTCGGAATTTCATTTAGGGTACGTGTTTTTTTTCTTTGGCGCAAATACAGCTTTGTTTTATTGACGCAGCTTGCATGGAATCTTTTTTAAAAAGCAAATTTTTTAGTAACCCCAGGTGAGATTGGGAAAAGGGGCCAAAAAAAACATTTTTATTATCCGAATACATTTCAGATACGAATTTTTTTTTTTTTAAATTTGGCGCACTACGCTTTGTTTATTGACGGCTTAACCCCGTAGACTTAAACCCCCCAATTTTTGTAAACCCGGTTTAATTGAAAGGTGCAAAAAAAAACGTGTATTTTACGAAAACATAAACAAATAAAGTTTTTTTTTTGCAAATTTTGGCCCCGTCCAGATTTGTTGATAGAGAAAACCTTGCCAGTTTTTTTTTGAATCCAAAACAATTTTTGGGTTTTTTTTTAGAGGGATTTGAGAATAGCTGTGATTTTTCCGTCTTTTAATTTAAGAGATTTTCAAAAAATATTCCCCTTTCCTTTCTAAAATTTTTTTTATTTCTGAACTGGAGCGAAATGCGGTGGTAAGCGAGCAAAAAGGGGGGTAGCCCCATGGAGGTAGAGGTACGAGAGGGGGTGCTCCTTTTCCCGTGGGTGGCGACAAAAACCCCTTTCCAGCGGGGTCGTTTAGTTGCAAGGGGGTCCGGCCTGTCAAACGCTGGGGGAAGGGGGCCCCGTTTTAAACTCATTAACGAACAGCATCGAAATCTGTTTTTCAGTGGGGTTTAAAGGGAACCTGAAAACCCCGCAGTTTCCCCTTCGTCCTCCCCTCACGGGGCCCCAAATGTCTTTAAACCGCGATCATCAGCAATTTGTCCAACTTTAAGAGCCCAAAGCCAACTCGTGTAAACCCCCATGTGGGAAAAATCCTTTGTATGAAGAAACCCCTTTTATGATTTAAAATGCGGGGTTTGGGGAAGGGAAAGGAAGGGTTTAAAAAATCAAGAGGATGTTTGTTGCTCTGACGCCCAAATTACTGATTTCCCTCCGAGGAGGAAAAAGGGGAAATGGTCAAACGGCCAAAAAACCCGGGCGGTCCCGGGAAGCCTTTCAGGGCCCCCTTGCTTAAACCCCCTATCAAAAATAAGTTTTTTTTAATATAAATTTTAAAAAACTTTATTTTAAAAAAAACCAAAAGGGCCAAATTTAAAAAAAATCAAGTAAAAAAATGAAATGGGAAATACATAAAATATCACAGCCTATTGCTTTCCATCTCAAAAGCACTAGGGTATTTAGGGTATAGAATAAAAATTTGTTGAGCATGTAAACCTTATTATACAAAAAACTTTATATCATGAACATTTAGTAATAAATAATTTAATAACCCAACCTTAATGAAAAAACGTTAAAACAGTAGAAACCCCCCTGGGTTAAGGATAGGGTATTTGGAAAATGGGGGAGGGGTTTCCTTTAAACCCCATCCATAAACCCTGGGGGGTTCTAACTGCTTACAGCGTCCTTCATTTAAAGTTAGGTAATTCATTTAATTATTACTAAAATGTTCATGAATATATAGAATGTTTGTTAATATGTTTACAGTGCTCTACAAAGTTATCTATACCCATGATTGACCCTAGTGCATTGAGTTGGAAGGAAATAGCTGTCCCTATTTTATGTAGTTCCATTGTCATCTTTTTACTTGAAATTTTATTAATTTCTTGTATTTTTCAATAAAGTTTTTTAAAAATTATATTGGTAAAACTTATTTTTGATAGGCGTTTATCGATCTATATCCAAAGTTTTGCCCATAATTATAGTAGATATAGCCCTGATTTTTGATAGGTGTTAGGCCCTCTTGCTTGTAGCCCACAGCTTCTGGATGCAGAAAGTCAGGACGACCAAGTCACCTGTGTTGATGATTATGATGATGACGACATTGCGGATCCATCGTGGTCTTTTCTGCAGAATTTGCTTGCGAGCGCTTCATCAGTGGACAGGAGGAAAGACGATGGGGTAGTGTCAAAAACGGGTCCCGCCACAAAAAGGGAGAGGGCGGTCGCAGAAGTCCGCTGATATTGATTCCGCCAGCCAGGGTTCAGCGCAAACCCCGCTCCTCGCTTATCGCCGTCAACAAGGTCCAGGACCTCTCAAACCTGGGCCTTCTTTGAGCAAGCCTCTGATTCACCCAGCGATGTCATATGCCGCCTTTGCCGTAAACGCATAAGTAGAGGCAAGAACCTTAAGTGGTTAACCACCACCAACATGTCTAGTCACATGCAGCGAATGCATGAGTTGAAATGGAGGGAACACTTGGTCAAAAAAGGCCAGACCGACGCCGGGCCTCCAACCACTGTCACACCCTCTGTCTCCGCCTCCTCCTCCTCCGCCACCCCCAAGCGTTCCTCAGCTGCCCTGTCTCTCAGAGTCATGATCAGGGATCAGCCTCCGCTTCAGCCTCCACCGTCGCCCGAGTACCACCAGCACCACCAGAGACCCATCCTACCCCTTCTCCTTCCGCCAGTTTGATGACCTGCACGCCGTACAGCGGCCAGTCTAGCAGCCAGCCTTCTGTCTTCCAGGTTTGTGAGCAGAAGAAACACTTTAACCCAAACCATCCCAAACCAAAAGCCTGGGAATGTCGGCATTTTCCAGGGTTTTGGCCTTGGAAATGTTGCCTTTCCGTCTGGTGGGACACAGATGGGGTTTCCCCCACGTCATGGCCCTTGCCTGCCCCCATACCAGACGCCGAGCAGGCATTTCTTTGACAGAAAAGCCGTCCCTGCCCTGGCCAGCCACGTGTCATCTAAAATTTCAAGCACATTGTCTGCATCTGTGGCCGGAAAGGTCCATCTGACCACCGACACATGGTCTTAGCGAGACGTAGCGCTGTTTGAGAGGTGAGGTGTTGAGGAAGGCTCACACAGTACAGACGCTGGATGCAACAAGTCCACTCCGGACGGAATCTCCCATGCGACTACGCAAGGTAAAGGAGATACTTCAATGAACCACCAGGTGAATGATAAATGATAATACAATATATAGAAAGTGAAGTGTGGAACCTGTTTACACTGGACATTCAAATTTTTATGTAAGATTTGAATAAAAATTTATATGTTTTATTACGGAAGCATACCGTTGTATGTATAGCATTTGCACTAATATTTTGGGGGCCCTATTGAATAGCAGGTGGGGACCTGCAGGGGAAGTTATAACCCGTGTGTTCATTAATAAAGGTGCATTGCATGATGAGTATAAATTGGACACATCCCTTGCCCGGCACGTTGAGAAAAATTTGAAAAAAAAGAATGCCAAAAAAAAGGGCCCCACCTGGGTGTAACGGGAGCGTTAACCCCCGTTTTTCCCAAGTGAAGTCAATTGGTCCGCATCATACGGAGGGGAAGGGGCTACCCAAAGGGCTTGAATGTGTTTCTGAGGAAGGCTGGAGTTCTTTACACTTTCCGGTTCCGCACTCTGCTTTTAGCACGGGGCCCGTTTTCGTTTGCTGCGTTTTTCAGGGGGATTTTAACCTGCGTGTTAATAGATGACGGACGCCCGCCCGGGCTTCCTAACCACACCCATGTAAAATCCGGCCCTGGGTCATGCCCGTGGCACAGGACAGGTATAGTCAATGTCCAAATTCAAATAAAAAAGGTGGTTTTAAGACTTTCCTTTTTTGGGGAAATTTTTAATCTGGGGGTTTTTTCAGGTTTAATGGTTTTTAATGCGGTCCCAAAGGGAAGGGATGGGCAAAGTCCAGTTCAACTAAAATGGTGGTTTGGAAAAACTCCCCTTTTTCCGGCACTTTTTAATTCCCGGGGGTCAAGGTTTAAAAGGTTTTAATGGGTCCAAAGGGCAGGTATAGTCAAGTCCAGTTCAAAAAAAATGGTGGTTTTTAAAAAAATCCCTTTTTTTGGCACTTTTTAATCTGTTTGGGGCAGAACAGGTTTAAAGGGTCATGTGCCCGGGCCAGGACAGGGTTTGTCAAAAAAGTTTTTTTTTCCCCCTCAACCCAAAATGGTGGTTGGAAAGGAAAAACCTTTTTTTTCCCGGAAATTTTTAAAACTGGGGGTTTAGAAAGGGGTTTTAAAGGTTCCCTTTTGGGGGCCAGGGACAGTTCTATTTAATGTCCCGTTCAACAAAAATGGTGGTTTAAAAAACTCCCTTTTTTTGGACTTTTTAATCTGTGGGTTTAAAAACAGGTTTAAGGGTTTAGCTCGGGGCCAGGAAGGGTTTTTTTCAAATGGGCCCGTTTTTTTTAATTTAAAAATGGGTGGTTCCAAAGCCCACTTTCTTCCCGGGATTTTTAATTGTGGGGTTTTTGGGAGGGTTTTTTTGGGTCATGCTGCGTTTTCCCGGACAGGGGGTTTCAATGTCCCGGGTTTAAATAAAATTGGGTTTGGGTTTCCAAAAAAAATACTGCCCTTTTGGCACTTTTTTTAAATTTTTGGGTGTTTGCAGGTTTAAGGGTTTATGCTGTTTGGGAAAAAAACGGGATAGTGAATTTGGGGTTGTGACCTTTTTTTTTGTGGCTCTTTTAGCCTAAGTGTTGTGCCTAAAATGTAGAGGTTTCCATTTGAAAAGGGGGTTTTGGTGTTAATTCCAGCTTCACCATCCCCGTTTGGGTGTAAAAATGAAGGTGGGTTTTTGTTCCCATGGGGCTTTTAAAGGGCATTTGGAGTTTTCGACTATGGCCCATCGAAAAACCTTTATCGATGGTGGCCGACTATCGACTATCGGCCCCGATGTCGATAGCCCAAAGTAAAAGGTCAAAAATTTCTCAAAAGTCCTTGTTTTTCTTATTTTGTTTATGTAAGCACTGAAAAACCTTTTAAAATTTAAAGGGTTTGCCTTAAATTCGTAAGTTTTTTGTTGTTGCAAAGGGTCCAAATTTTCCCTTTTAAAGGGGTGTATTTTTTTTTGATAACTGCAGGGGGAGAGCAGGAGGTGGGCCTCTAAGGGTTTTTTTTCGTGTTTTTAGAATATCTGTTAGGAATTTAGATTCTTCCGGCTGATTCCTTTTTGATTATTGATGGAAGGTGGTGGCAGCATCCAGCATGTATTTTTGGGAGTGCTGGAACTGTCTTGTGTGTTGCGATTATGCTTCATTCGCTACCTGAAGTGAGAGGTGAGCGCATGTGGATATAAATCTTACACACTATTTAAGAATTATCCCTGCAATTAAAAGACTGGGCGTTTCTTGTGAAGTGTACACCAGTCTTACAAGAACTCCTAACGGTGCTTACTTGAATTACACAATCAGTTTCCCTTCCCCGTTTTTCTTTGCTATCTTTTTAATTGCAAAGGGTGCTTTTGAGGAGATGGCCCAGCCCTGGTATAAGATGGACAAAAAAACAAAGAATATCTATCAAGGCCTATGTGAGGAGAGTGATATTAATCCAGCGGCAAAGACAAAGGTTCAGCTGATCCGTGAGCTCGTGGAGCAAGGATTTACAGCAGCTGGACACGGCGGTTCAGACGAGCGGAAAACTGACAAGCACAGGTGCAATTGACGGAATTTGCTCCTGAAATAAATTTCCCTGAGGACACCGGCAGTGGCAGTTACTCCAGGGAGGCATTTGGACTCTGTTTTTGGGCTGGGCTTTGCTGCTAACTTGGCGCTTGTGACCTAATTTGCGCCTACAACTGTTCCTGCAATACCATCAGGCAGAGAGGAGAAGGCCTGCAGTGCTGAACGTTCAGGCCATCGAGAGAGGCGGCCGAGCGCCATGCTGCGGGAGGAAGCGAGAGCCACTGCGGAGCGTAAGCTGAGAGGGACCTCAAGGCTACAGCTGGCACACACTTGTAAGGGGTGAGGAATTGCTCTCATGCCCAGGATACAAACCTTTGAAACCCCGACTAGAAACACTTTCCGTGATGAAAAGAATGGGGACCTTAGATGTTTCCTGACGCGGGAATTGAAAGACTTCAGACATTATCATCTGCCCAAATGCAGGTGGGCACAATTCTGAACCACATGACTAAGGGGGCAAGACTTGGAGGTTTTTTCGGTCCTCACTCACAGAGCAAAGACGGGAACTATGACACCATTTAAAGAGAGCTCTCTGTCAGAAATTTCACTCACATCTGTAGGTGTATAGCAGGAAAATTTGGAGTCTGAAGATCGGTCCACTGAAAGATACACAGATGTGGGGAGAGCAAGCTTAAGTGCACTGACAAGCAATGGGCTAGAAGGACTCTCTGTTTCAAGCTTTGACGACCTGTTGTATATAATGATCAAGGAGCAGGCTTACTCGCCATATCTGTTCCTTGTAGAGGTTGGTCAAGTATGTCTGTGACTTGGAGAGTCAAACGTCCAGAGGACGCGGCGGGACACTGGCAGATTCCTTATGTTGCAAAAAGGATGCCAGAAGCCCGGAGAAGCGAGAACACTCTGAGTCCACCTGGAGGAAAGGTAAGCCTGCTGGGGTTCCCCCTTCTCCTCCCATCGATAAACTGGGCACCATTCTAGTTAGACTCCTCCCGGTTCCCAGAGACCCACACGCCCCATTGAATGACATGCGCAAATGTTTTTATAACACAAAGAGTTAGGGGAAGGTTAGTTGGCCACACTTTCCAGACAAGCGGAGGAAGTACCCCCGATGCCCACAGGCCCTGTAACAGGCCCTTCCATATTACCTTATAACTGGGATCTGAGGAAGGAGAAGGATATCTTCAAACTGATTCCACGTGGGCAGAAAAGTCGCCATGGGCTCAAAGGAAGTGGAGCAGAGGTGACTGGTTGTGCATCAGAGATGGGTGAATGCTAAAGTATCATTCCAGGAAAAGACCATGTTCCGGACTGGATTTGGTTGGAGTCCGCTTCTGATATACCCATGGCTCGGGTTTTCTGGACTGGGGAGCGGGGCGAGGGATTGAGTGAGACGTGGGTGTCTCTGCGTTTTTTTTTAAAATTGTTTTTTTCCCTATTCTATTTTACTGGTACGCTGGATTTGGGAGTTATGCAAGCGAATTTTTTTAATTTTTTTTTTTTGTTCCAGCTTCCCTTATGAAGGCAACGTTCAGCAAACCCAGATATGTGATTCCCCACAGGAGACTGTGCAATATTCTGAGGAAAATGCCCGGATGTGAAGGGAAATCTGACAGTGGATGTACTTCTGAATGATGCCACTGATATGCGTACTGTCGCAAAATGACTGTCCTTATAATCCCACTCCTGTGACACATAGTCAGGATTGCCTGCAAGCCTCAGCTTTATGTGTCGGCTGCCAGCCCAGGTGAAAATCTATGCCAGAGATCAAATTGATAGTGAGGTGGAAGAGTCTGCAAGCCCTCAAACCCCTTCTGCTGGAACAGTCAAAGCTTCCCATGCTTTCAATATCAGCTTCACAGGCGCAGGAAGCTGCCCTTGATGAGTGACAATCATGGACGTGCATGGGGAAAAAAGGGGGCCAAACCGAGTCTAAAAGTAAATTGGGAATCCCTGATAGCAGCCCCACTGATGTGTGGGCACAGAAACCATGGGGATAAAGGGACTATCCCTATGTCGCCCCTTCCTATCAAGGACCCCCCAGCAATGAGGAGGAACTGTTTGTACTATGTTTTGTGGAAACGTGCTGTGACTTGATGTATCTAAGCCTGTGATGTATCACAGCCTGTTTATTGAGGGCCTGTTGTTATATCTCAGGCTGTGGTAGGGTGCTGGATGTGCCGGTGTCTTGGCTGGTTGGGCCAGGACATCAATTTCACCTACAGCTGTGTTTGTGGGCCCCAGACTGTATCCCAGCCCACAGATACTCTCGGAACTGTTATTAAACCTTGCTGACGTATTCCCCAACCTGTAAAGCTGGGTTGCCCTCTGTATCTAATCGTGCCCGCATGACTTGGACTGTTGTGACACATAATGATTTTATCCAAGCCTAGAGGGCGTATCTCAGATGATTTGGAAAATAATGATGTATCCAAGCCTTGAGGAGTATCTAGAATGTCATGGACACCAATGATTTATCCATCACCTGAGGGTGTATCTCCGACTGGCTTTGACCAATGTTATGTATCCATGAGCTGAGGGTTGTATATCCGACTGTTGTAGACATTAAATAATGTATTCTAAGGCCTGAGGTGTATTCCATATGGTTAAATGTGGGGGATGGCCATCACCTGTGTCTGGGTTTCCATATTACCAACAGCTCAGTGGTTGATGTGCTGTGCCTAATGATGCATGTCAATCTGCTTAATGCACAGTAGAAAATGTTCCAAACCAGTAATGTTTGCTCTGCCGCCATGTGGGTGTATCCAACCCCATGGGAGTGTAATGGTGATAGTTCAAAAGCTGTTGGGATCCAAAGACAAATGTGGGACAATCTTTACCAGGGTTATTCCCGGAGGTCTGAGATGGGTAAGGCTTTAGACCCTGGTCATAAGAGGTGATGTGTCCCCACATGTAACGTGTGATATCGCTTGTGTTATTTACAGCCAGGCGGGAGGTCCTCCAAAGACCGATATCTGTTAGTTCAGATAACAGAAGGGCATTGAGCGTGGTTAATGCCGATGGTCTCTCTCGCCAGGGGAGTACGGAGGCGGGCTCAGGAGATGGCAGGTGAGCCAGTTCCCCACGACCACTCCAAAAGGGTAAGGTGTTATGTAGCACATTAAACGTTAAATGTATTATGATTTGTTCATTAGGACATTCTAAATTGTGAAGTCACAGAATTCCAGTAGATTAGAAACAATCCCACACATCCCCCCAGTAGGGAATTTTATAGTTAAACATGGCGTATGTATCCTGTATAGTGTCTGTGGGCTACAGCCCCAGTGGCATATATGATAAGCCCCATTTATGACTCGTAGCTATTAAACAATTGACCATCCAGAAGAAGTTTAAAAAGATGTCCACCTTTGACCCCCCCACAATAAACAATTTCATTGATCTGCCCAGCAGAAGCGCAGTCGTGTGATTGCCTCCTGTGACAATAGTACGCAACATACCCTCATATGACAATCAATATGTACGCGCCACCTCATCATAATTTCAGCCACTAAAAGAGTAGGCATGTATGAGAGAGGCGGGAGGAAGCCTGGACTCAGGTGGTTTGGCCTTTAAGACATGTTGACACACTCAAACCGGTGTTCATCGCATGGGGTTCAAATTTCAGATTGAGCTGTGTTCCAATTTTCTTATCACAATTACCCCTTGGAATATGGGAGCGTGTAACACCTGTAAGTGTGAATTCTTTCCAATTTTCTCCATTTTTATTTTTTCATAACTGTATTGGATGTGTATGTCATAGTCCTTGTTATCATATTTTGTTTATGTAAGCACTGAAAATCATTTTAAATTAAAGTTAGCCTTAATACGTAAGTTCTTGTTGTTGCACGGATCCATGTCCTTGAAGGAGTGTATTTGCTGCATTCCAGGACAGGGATAGTCATGTCCAATTCAAATAAAATGGTATTTCAAATCATACTGCCTTCTGGCACTTTTTATGTTGGTGGGTCCTGCAGCGTGTTTTGTTTTAGGCGTCTGCTGTGGTACAAGGGACAGGGATTGTGTGAATAGTCTGTGGACTTTTTTTTCTGTGACTCTTGTTGCCTTAATTGTCTTGCCTAAGATGTAGCACATATCCAGTTTCCTGTTGTGGATGTTATTTCCAGCTTCTCCAGCCTGTTTGGGTGTAAGAATGAAGGTGTTGTTCCTCTCCCATAGACTTTAATAGTCATCGGCGATAATCTGTTATCGACTATCGACTATCGTTGTGATAATTGTCGATATCGACTATCGACTCGATAAGGATAGTTGACACAATCGCTCATCAATAGTGGCTGACTAAATACTTTTTTTCCCTCTCTGTAATTATGTAGCGTATAACTATATTTGAGGAATCTTTTTTATTTATGCATTACAGACAACATTAGCACAATAAGCCATTTAAATATGTTTTTTTTTTTATTTTTGTAGCGGTATCTGAAAAAAGCAGAAATCATATCCTTCTTGAAAATTCTACACTAACATAAGGGGACAGTTTTTCATACATGATGCCCCATTATTTTCTTCAGCAATTTCAAGTTGAGGGGTGAATGAAATGGTTGTGGGCTAGTGGCGATAATATTGGACAAAAGTTTGAAAACGGCACGATTTTTAGGCTGATCGGAAAATGCCGATCACAGCGATATATTTGGTGACAATCTTACGATTAAATCTATTACTTATCGCGCCATTTCCGAGCATTTCCTGTCATTTTGGCGGGCCAGCCAATCAGCTCAGAGTATAGAGGGGGAATGTAGGAGGATGATACTACGTCACCACTTTGCGGTGTATGGATTCATTGGCTAGAGAAAATCCACAGGACCTCGTTTTATCTATGCTACTGATGTCCTTTTGAGCTCATACACTGTCTAGCACACTTCACAGCAGAAAGGTGTCTCTCTGCGTTTTAACCACAATAGCTGTTCTAACAGCTTTGATTAGTTCGGTCTATTCTAACACAAGAAATCCATCCACCTACCTACAGCTTAGAATAGAGTTAGAGAATTTCACTTCTTATTTAGTTAGAGAAAGTTTTAAGGATATCTACTGGTGTGTGCAGCTGTGGAGGAGGATGCGGGGGGAGGCGGCAGGAGGAGAGGAATTTGAAAGGAAGATATTTTGCAGCTCAGTTTGTTCTGTGATCTTCAATTGAAAAAGAATTGCTTTTTGACACTTTTTTGGCCAGCAGACCTCTGATAGGAGTTGAAATTGTCCCTGTGTTTTCAGTTCGATTGCAATCACTGTGTGTCAGTGTTCCCGAAAACCGGCATAACTTATCCCTATAACTTTTAAATAGTTTTATTGAAGTCCGTGCGTCTGTTTGCCGCCAAGAGCTCAGTTATATGCATATTGTGTTACACATATTTGATAGTAAATGACGCCTGTAGTCAGTGGTGCGAAGGCCACCATATTAATCCATATAACTTTTTAATACTTCTATTTCACTCAGTGCATCTCTGTTTGGCGCTAATCATGCATTTGTACAATAGTTTGTTGAAAACTATCAATTGCTAGTCTTACTGGGCAGTTGTAAATCTTAGGGACTGAAGGAAGAACACTGTTGATTTGGTGTTACGGTTCTTCCACCAGACCGCATTTCACAGGTATTCGATAGAAAAAATTCTGTTTCTAATCCTAGTCGGCTGCTGGAAATTAGAGGGATTTAAGGATAGCTGTGATTTGCCGTCTTTCAATAAGAGATTGTCAAAAACTCTTCCATACCTTTTAAATTTTTTATCTTTCTGAACATGGAGCGAACTGCAGGTGGTAAGCAAGCAAAGAGGGGTGTAGGACATGGAGGTAGAGGTACGTGAGAAGGTGCGCCTTCCAGTGCTGGCAACAACACACAAGCCAGCGGATCATCAATTGCAGGACTGTCAGGCCTGTCATCGATGGGTCGGTGCCCTGTGAATCTCAGTAACGAACAGTGTTGCCAATCTGTTCTTCAGTGGTAAATGCAACCTGCATCCAGCAGTCTTACCTCCTCATCCTCCCAGTCACGGCCACAAATGTCATCATCATCATCATCATCAGTATCCATCCAACATGAAGCGAAGGCAACCCAAATGTCAACTCATGTACCCACCACTGTGGATAAACTAATTTTCTGGAGACCTCTTTGATGACAAAATGCGGTTTCGGTCAGAAGGCATTTCAAAAGATCAAGAGGCCAAAGAGGATGATTTTGTCTGCTCTGACGCCCAATCGCTGATGCCATCAGAGGAGGAGAAGGAAGCCGGTCAATCGGCAAAAATCCCAGGCGGTCGGAAACGCCTTGCAGTGCCTGTTGCTTGTAGCCTGCAGCTCCAGGATGTAGAATGTCAGGACGAGTAAGTCACCTGTGTAGATGATGATGATTATGATGATGATGATGACGACGACATTGCAGATCCAACATGGTCTTTTCAGCAGAAATTGCTTGCGAGCGCTTCATCACTGGACGAGGAAGAAGACGATGGGGTAGTGTCAGTATGGGTCCTGCCTCAAAAAGGGAGAGGGCGGTCGCACAATTCCGCTGAGATTATTCCGCCAGCCATGATCAGCCATGATCCTGTTCAACTAAAATGGTGCTTGAAAGACTCCTTTTTCCGTCACTTTTTAATCTGTGAGTCAGACAGGTTTAAGGGTCATGCTGCATTCCAGGACAGGGATAGTCAATGTCCAATTCAAATAAAATGGTGGTTCAAATAGTACTCCCTTCTGGCACTTTTTAATTTGTGGGTCATGCAGGTTTAAGGGTCATGCTGTGGTACAGGACAGGGATAGTGAATAGTCTGTGACTTTTTTTCTGTGACTCTTGTTGCCTAATTGTCTTGCCTAAGATGTAAAACATATAAGTTTCCTGTTGTGGATGTTAATTCCAGCTTCCCCAGCCCTGTTTGGTGTAAGAATGAATTTTGTTTCCTCTCCTAGAAATTTAATGGAGGTGTAACTGTTTAATCCAATACTGTATAATTTGATAGATATCCTCTAAACGAATACCCCTCCCCTTTATCACTTGTGGCTGACTGAATGCTTTTTTCCCCCATTGTAATTATGTAGCGTATAACTATATTTGAGGAATTTTTTTTTATGATTACAGACAACAGTAGCACAATAAGCCATTCTAAATAAGTTTTTTTTTATTTTTGTAGCAATACCTGAAAAAAGCAGAAATCTATTTGAAATTCTACACTAACATAAGGGGATAGTTTTCATACATGTGCCCCATTATTTTCAGCAATTTTCAGTTGAGGGTGAAATGGTTGTGACCCCATAAAATGTTCTTTCATTAGAAAGGATTATAAGCATACCGTATATACTCGAGTATAAGCTGAGGCACCTAATTTTACCACAAAAAACTGGGAAAACATATTGACTCGAGTATAAGCCTAGGAAATAGGAAATGCAGCAAGTAAGTGATGTCCCTTCAACAAAGAGCATCAACTAGAGGACTTGGTGCCACGATGTATGAAATGATTGTCCCCAGTAATAAGCCACATTACACACACACAGCTCAGCAACATGCACATTAAACACATAAGGCTCTGCATCATGCGCACTACACACAGCTCTACTGCAGGCACATATAATGCACACAGCTCATCCAGCAGTGATCACAACCAGTACAGCAGAATCCTGCATACACAGAGAAGCATCACATGACTCCCCCCATGCGTGTGACATCATCACAGGTCCTGAAAGAGCAAGCACTTTCGGGTGAGGTGAGTTGTACTTTGGATGCATAAAACTTGTATAACATATACACTCGAGTACAAGCCGAGGAAGGCTTTTTTAGCATAAAAATTGTGCTGAAAAAGTCGGCTTATACTCGAGTATATACGGTAATAATTTTTTTTCTTACTTAGAATTTAAGACTTTTTTTTACTGCAAGATTAATAAGCAAAAAAAATTGTAAACTTTTTTAAAACTTTATTACAGTGAAACATAAACCAATCATACTACGTTATCCATAACATTATGATATCCATTATGTTCGCAAAGAAACATTAGAAACTGATAATAAAAAGAATAGATCCATCAACAGCAGCTTTCTGATGGGTTCCATGTAGCACCTTTTTCCTGTGTTGCACAGGTATAACCTGCCCACACTCAATGGGTTCCACATTGGTGTAGTTTATTTCTTTTCCCACTGACGAGTCCACATAAATGTTGGACGAAATGTGAATGGGGGACTTCTATTTCTTTTTGTCCCTTCCAGGAACATATATAATGACTCTATTGACTCTTGTATTGCTATATACTGAGCTGTGGGGATCTCCTTCTGTATATTGAGTACTTTAATTACTCTTAAACATCATCATTATTAAAAGTTGAGTTTCACATTTTTTAAGGTTACTTATTAGTGGCTGTGAATTTTTTTTAATCGGATGATTTTCTACCCTGCAAAATGTAGATAAAGAGAAAACATTAAAGGGATTGTCTGATGGTGCAAAAAACATTGTAGTGACTGGGGAGTGTTTTAGCACTCGGCTCCGGTCCCGTTGCTTCCTGTTGATGATGTCACATTTACTATTCACGGGACCCTGCAGGCTTTTACACACCTCAGTGGTCTCTTCCTGATCAAATGGCACAAGAACACCAAGGCTTGTGATTGGCCGCAGGGTCACATGCCAATGATCATTATGTCATGTATAGATTTCCCAATACCAGAACTCAGAGCGGGAATGAAGCTGGTTGAAAAGGTGGTTTCCAAGGTTATTTTTTTATTTTTATTTTACCCCTTCCTACACCTAGTACAAAGATTTTTTCCAAACTGGACAACCCCTTTAAGAAAAGCCATTAAGGTATGATTAGTGAGGCCATGGATTAGTAAAATACTGTAGGTACCAACTACTTAGAAAATCAATGAGTTAGGGTCCCATTGACCTCCTAACTCAACAAAATACAGATGTAGCAAAGCTCAGCTTAACAGATATATCACACAGGATATCACAACACATAATGCTATCTCAACTTTTTAATGGCTTTTGTTTTGAGATATGAGCTGATAAAGTAAAAAGTCATAATACCTTTGTCAAGCTAAACTCTATGTAATCTGTATAATAAGGTGAGGTGGGCATACATATGCATGGCACGCTCTGTGGCATTTACGTGTGCTAAGAACATGGCTGAGCCAGCAACTCCCTTCAAAACTGAGAGCCACGTTGCAAAACCATCATTATTCTTCTTTTCAATGTATAAGACCACGAGGAAGGCATGATGGTTAAGATCCTTTATGTTTCTAATTCAAGGCACTTGCCTCATGTCTTTTTCTTAAAGTATGTTCCAATCACCCAGATCCCTAGCCGTCAGCAGAATACATTGGGTCACAGCTTGCATTGTTAATCCAGGCATAAGGCTAAGCATGTCTATTTATTAGAGTGGGAAGAGCTGATGGAACAGCCCAATTCTGATATAAGGTAGAGTGTTTGGATAAACAATAAGGGGTTGAACACCCAAGTGGGGCCATAGCCTCTTCATTCTGCTGATCAGGATTAGTCCTGGACTCCAATAATACAATAATAGCCCATTCTAAAAACTGGTAATCAACTGAAATTGTCTTGGACAGTCCAATTGAAGAATTAAGACAACATTTAAGATCTTTCTATTGTTGCACTGAAACTTTTTCATCCAAGAATATGAAATCCTTTTCACAATGCAGATTACTACATTGATACAGTGTGTACAGAAAGTATTCAGACCCCTTTAAATTTTTCATTCTTTGTTTCATTGCAGCCATTTGGTAAGATCAAAAAGTATTTTTTTTTTTTTTTTGCTCATTAATGTAGACTCCCCCCCCCCCCATCTTTAAAGTAAAAAAAACCCAGAAATGTAGATATTCTTACAAATTTATTAAACAAGAAAAACTGAAATATCACATGGTCATAAGTATTCAGACCCTTTGCTCAGTATTGAGTAGAAAAAACCTTTTGAGCTAGTACAGTCATGAGTCGTCTTGGGAATGATGCAACAAGTTTTTCAAACCTGGATTTGGGGATCCTCTGTCATTCTTCCTTGCAGATCCTCTCCAGTTCCCTCAGGTTGGATGGTGAATGTTGGTGGAAGCCATTTTCAAGTCTCTCCAGAGATGCTCAATTGGATTTAGGTCAGGGCTGTGGCTGGGCTAGTCAAGAATGGGCACAGAGATGTTCTGAAGCCACTGCTTTGTTTTATAGCTGTGTGCTTAGGGTCATTGTCTTGTTGGAAGATGGGAAATTTTGGGCCCCGTCTGAGGTCCCCGGAAACAAAAATTTGGGAAAAGGTTTTCATCCAGGGAAAATCCCCTAAAAATTGGTGCTTTTTCTGGCCCTTCAATTGCAAAACCCGTTTTCCTGTCCCTGCAGCTGGAAAAAAAAAACCCCACTTAGCATGAAAGCTGCCACCCCTTTTTTCACTTTTTGGGGAAATTTTTATTGGGCAGGGTGAATGGGGCGTTTCCCAGTTTTTCCCCAAAACCACCCAAAATTAAAAAACAAAAAGTTTAATCTTTGTTTCATCAGAACCCGAGGGAAACTTAAATTTTTATGTCGCGGGAGGACTTTTTTTTTCAAATGGGATTTGGGTTTTTTATGTCTTTTCCCCTGAGGGAAAAAGGGTTCCATCAGCCACTCTGCCCATAAAGCCCCGTGGTGGGGGCTTTAAGGGGACGGGTTTTACTTTGTAGAACTTTTTTCTCATCTCCCTACTTGTGGGGTTTTTTTACCTTTTTCAAACCAAAAGGTCTTTCCCCATGATTGTTTTGGGTTTTGGTGGAAAAGACCAATTTTTGAGGAAGTAGTTTTATTTTTTTTAAACCTAAACTTCTTGCATTGTAAGGATTATGGAGGCCCCCTGTGCTTTAGGAAACCCCTTTAAGTGTTTAAAAAATTCTTTTTTTTAACCTTGGCCGATCTGTGCCTTGCCCACAATTCTAATTTTTGAGCTACTTTGGGGAGTTTTTTAGACCTCATGAATTTTTATGTGTTGACATGCACTATTTGGGTGTGAAGGTTTATAAAAGACAGGTGTGTGCCTTTCCTTTCAAGTCCCAATTTTTTTTTTAAAATTTTAAAAACAGATGGACTCCAATGGGAAGGAGAAGAAACCATTCAAGGGGGGTTAAAAAGGAAAAGGACAACTGTGAGTTTTTTTTGGGGTGTCAAAGCAAAGGGTCTGAAAACTTTGGGCTATGTGATTTTTCAGTTTTTCTTTTTTAATAATTTGCAAAAAAATACTATATTTTTGGGTTTTTTTTTTTTCAAAACGGGGGGAGGAGGGTGCAGAAGTGTACATAAATGAGCCAAAAAAAATTAACCCTTTTTTTAAACTTGTTTAAATTGGCTGCCATGAAAAAAAAGAAAACCGGAAACATTTAAAGGGGTTTTAATTTTTTTTTACATAAAACCCCCTGTACAAAGGCCTCTTTTTTGTACTTTAAATATTGATTTCCCCTTCTATGTCCTCTTAGTGTTTGTATCTTTGGGTTTGAAATAAGAAAATTAAATTTTTTTTTGAAAAGAACCCCGGCCCTTGAAATCCCGGGGTTTTGGTTTTTCTGTTAGATCAAAAGGAGGAATGTAGAGTGGTAGATATTTCAAGGGGAATATTAAACTGAAAAAGTTTCCCCAACAGTAAAATATTAAAAAAGAGAAAAAACAAAATGACCCAAAAAAAGTATAGGTGTTAACATGAAAGTGAAAAAACAAAATTTCATTTTCCGGGAGTAATAAAGTCCTTTTATTTTAAAAAATGGTTATGTTAACCCCTCTTTTTCCCTCCCTTTTTTTTTGAAAAGGTACAATTTTAGACAAAAAGGGCGAACCGAGGAAAAAAATTTTAAAAATATAAAAAAAGGAAAAAAAAAAAACTCTATAATAAAATTTTTATAAAAAGCTTTTTGACTGCGTCCCCTTTTTAAATACAAATTAAATTTTTGGTTGTATTAAAATGAAACCCTTTTTTTTCAAATAGCCAAATAAAACCCGGGGGAAAAGGAAAAATTTTAAAAGTGGGGTTTGAAGTAATGTGCCTACAATGAAAAAACCCCGTCCTTTGCCCCTATAACCCCCCTCCCAAAATTAAGGAATTAAATCCGGTTTTTGGAGGGGGGGGCGATCTTCAGAAAAAAAAACAAAGGAGGCAGACTTGTTAACCCCAAAAGTCAAGGGGAAAAAAAAGGAAAATTAAAACCCCCCTTTATCAATTATATACCCCCCCCCCCCCAATTAAAAATTTTTTTAAGGTGTTTCCCGGGGATAAGTTTCCCCCTTGCTCGGTTGGGCCCGGGGAAAAACTTTCCCTTTGGGGGGAAATTCCCCAAGAGGGAAAATTTCAATCTTGGGCAACCCCGGAGGGCACCTTTTAAATTTTCCTTTCCCCAGTTTTTTTGACATTGAAAAGGGGAAATTAAAAAATTTTATTGTATTTTACCCAAGTCCGGCTATTTACCGCAATTTAAATACTTGGGCCAAGGGCTTCCCCATTTTCCCCCCCTTTTAGGGTGTTTCCCCTCCCCGTAGGGAATCAGCCAATTCCTTTTTAAATAAAACCCTGTTTTTGGGAAAAATAGAGTAACCACCAGGGAGAGGGGTTACAGAGGGTTTGGAAATTTCGACCTTTTCCCTTTAAACTCCTTTGTAGGAAATTTTAGACTTACCAAAAAAGGGCTTTTTCCCAGGAACAGTTTTGCCAAATGCCCAAAATGTTTTCAAGGGAAAATCCTTTTAACATTTAACCAAAGGGTGAGATTGTAGTTGCAAAAACAGAAAAGAACCAAAATTCCCAAAAATTTTTATTGGGTCCCTTTTGTACAGGGGGGTGTGGGGTAAAAAAATATTTGCCCCCTTCTTAATTTTTTAATTTTTTTGGGTTTTGGAAATTAACCCCTTACCCCCCGGGGGGGGCCAAATTTTTGGGCCTTTCCCTTTTACCAGGGGCCCGGGTTTTTAAAATCCCGACAATGTGGGGCACCTTTAATTTTGGGGAAAAAACTTTTTTTGACACTTTTTTTAAAACCTTTTCCATTTTGGGGTTTCAAAAAGGGGTTGTTTTCTCATGGACCCAAATTGGGGGCTTTTAAGTTTAGTAAAAAAATTTTTGGTTTAAAAGTCCTTGGTTTATATGTGGAAAAAAATATCAAAATATAATTTAAAAATGTTGGAAATTTTTTCAAATTTTTTAAAGGTTTCAAAAATTTCTTTTTGTTTTTTAGGGCGATTAGTTTTTTTCCCCAATATGTTTTTAAAAATAGGGGATCTTTTCCATTTTTTTTTTACTTTTAGGGTTTTTCAAATTTTTTTAAATTTTTTTTCCAAAAAATTTAAAAGGGGGGCTTTTAAAATTTAATTTTTCTTTTTCATTTTTTTTTTCAAAAGAAAAAATTTCAAAATGGGTTTTTTTACGGATTTTAATTCCAAAATTTTTGGATGGGGTTTTTTAGGGTCTGTATTTTTTGATAAACCCCCAAATGGGGGCCCCAAATTTTGAAAAAATTTGCCCCTAAAAATATTTTAAAAAAGCATTTTTGGGGAAGTTTGTTACCCCTTTAGATATTTCACAGAAAATTAAAAACAAAAAGGGAAGGGGAAAGTTTCCAAAATTAATTTTTTTTGCAGGGTTTTCAAATTTTTTATTTCCCCGGGGAAAACGGTAAAATGCGACCAAGGGAAATGCAACCAAAATCAATTTTTTTACAGATTTTGCTGTGTTTTGGGGTATCCATTTTTGGGCCCCAGTGCGTATTTTTTTGGCCCCAACCACAAGCTCAGAGTTTGGGAAAAAAAAGCAACCCCACTGGACTTTTGGGGGGTTCCATTTTATACCCATTTTTTTTTAGGACATTTCATTTTTTGCCCCGGAACCCCCAAGGGTTAAAATTCACACGGCAAATTTACCCCTGTGGGGTTCGGGAGCCCCCCAGGGGGGGGTGCCCCGGGAGCCCCCTGGCCCCCAAAAGATATGCATTTTTCGTAGCGCCCTAAATGCCGTGAATAATTGGGCATTTCACTTATTCCCCCCCGGCTTATTTGTTTTGAGGGGGAGGGTGAGGCGGGAATTCTAGTTCTCTATGAGAAATGTGGATTTTCCGTAAAATTTTTTGGGAAATTATTTAGCCCCCTTTTTAAGGCAGTACGTGCAAAATAAATGGGCCCCAATTACATCCCCCAAAATTTTTAAGCCGTGTGAAAATGCCTAAAATGCTAAAACTTAAAAAAGCCCCCCTAAAAAAAAATCCTATTTGGAAAATGGGCACCCCCCTTTGGCAAAAAGAAAATGAAAAAATGCA
The DNA here is from genome assembly GCA_025379985.1 of Phyllomedusa bahiana. NCBI lineage: Eukaryota > Metazoa > Chordata > Amphibia > Anura > Hylidae > Phyllomedusa > Phyllomedusa bahiana. The sequence goes on from JAODAL010021864.1 coordinate 38,395, forward strand.
GCGCTTACCCTAAAAAAAGATACCGCTTTAAGGGCCTTTTATAAACCCCCGGTTCCTACATTTTCATATAGGGCGCCTTGGGTTTCCACCCTGGAAAAAAGGGTTTTGGGGACCCCGGAAAAACCCGCCCGTCAAAGGGGTTTAAAATTCACAACGGGAAAAAAAATCCAAAATTTTCAGAATATAAGCAAATTAAACTATTTCCCCAAATTTATTATATAAATAATGGTACAGGACAGTTTTAAAGTTAGCTCGTTTACGTAAAACGTTTTGGAAATAAAAAAGGTCCTTAAATTAAAAGCACTGCTAACCCCGTTTCGGGAAGGCTGGTGAAACAAAAGGGCCTTTGGGTTAAAGGGCTGAAATGCGGTTTTTTAGCGTGATGGGGGTACGGGTTTTCCCCCTGCCCTGTAGGATTATTTATATAAAAATTTTTGGATGGATAATTGCTGGATTTTCCGTAATTTTGGGTTTTTTTTATACCCCTTTTAAAAGGTTTTATCCGGGTGCAGTGAAATATATTTGAAAACCCACAAAGGGGTTTTACAATTTTTTTTAAGGGGGTTTGGTCTGAAAAAAATATATATATCTTTTTTCCCAAAAAATCTGCAAAATTTTTTGCTGAAAATTTTTTAATTTTTTTCATTGGGGAAAACTGGAAAAAACCCCCCCAATTTTGTTTACGCCCAATTTTTTTCCAAAATTGGCAATACCTACATGTGCTTTTGGGCACATGGGAAGATGTACAAAAGAAAGGGAGTCTATTTTGGGTTTTGGGGAAAGCAGATTTTTGGGGGGTGCCCTTTTATTTGCCCAAACCAAAAAAAGTACCCGAAAAAGGTGAAAACCCTTCCCGAAAATTGCCTCATTTTAGATTCAACCCCAATCATTCTAGGGGGGTGGTGTTGTGGGATTTTTGGGTTACAGGTGTTTTTTCCTTTGTTTTTTTTTTAGCACTGGGCCCTCAAAATGTGGGGAAAAAAAAGCAGTTCCCCCACCCGTTTTTTTGGGTTTATTTTTTCACTGTTCGCCAAACCGGGAAAAAAATGACTGTTTTAACTTTTATGGGGGTTGGTACAATTACAAAATATTAAAATTTTATAAAGTTTTTTTTTATGTTATTACTTTTACACAATTTTGAAATGAGTTTTTATAAAAATTGGAAAAGTTGTCATGGTCTGACATCCATAACTTTTTTATTTTTCTGTGTACGGAGCTGATTATTGGCTTGTTTTTTACAGGATGAGTTGATATTTTTATTGGTACCATTATGATGGGCATATGATGTTTTGATCACTTTTTAATAAGGTTTTTGTGAGGCATTTTGCGCAAAATACAGCAATCCTGGTAGTGTTTTTGATTTTTATTTTTTGCAGCAGTCACCGTGCAGTATAAATTACATCCTAGCTTTACTCAGCGGGTTGATACGATTACAGCGATACCCAATTTGTATATTTTTTATGTTTTACTGCTTTTACACAATAAAAATATTTTTTTAAAGGAAAACACTTGTTTGCATCGCCATAGCCTGAGAGCCATAAGTTTTTTATTTTTCTGTGTATAGAGCTGTATAGCAGCTTGTTTTTTTTGCAGAATGAGTTGAAGTTTTTATTAGTATCATTTTTTGGGGGGATAATGCTTTTTAAATCCGTTTTTTTGTAAGGCAGGGTGAAGAAAATACTGCAATCCTAGTAGTGTTTTTTATTTTATTTTTAACATCGCTCACCATGCAGTATCCGTTGCAAGTTAGTTTTACTCCCTGGGTCGAGACGATTATGGCAATACCCAGTTTATATATATTTTTTTTATGTGCAAGCATTTTTTTTCTTTTTTTTAAATAAAAGGTGTTTTTATTGTGTAAAACAATATTTATGCATCGCTGTCTTTTGATGGTGGGTTGTTACGCATGTGGAGATACCAAATATGGGTACTTTATTTATTTTTTATTTTTTGGGGGGCAACTGGTGTTTGTAAAGGGGAAAAGGGCGGTGTACGTGTTTTTATTTTATTTTTCGTGTCTGCAGCTTCGATGTCACGGCCTTGATAGGTCGTGACGTCAAGGGGTTAATCACCCGCGGCCGGAGCTCACTCCGGCCCCAGGGAATGCGGCATGATGCCTGCGGTAATATACCACTGGTCCCATGCCGTGATCTTGCGAGCTCCGCTTGTGCGCTTGCAAGATTGTCATGACGTACTCATATGTCAAATTGCGGGAACCCCTACCCGAACTTAACGTATGAGTACGTCAAATGTCGGTAAGGGGTTAAATGTTTTAGATCACCAAACACATTTAAAACACAACACAAGCAAACACAAAATGCAATTTTTGAATGAAGGTCTTAATTATTAAGGGAAAATGAGCTCAATTTCCTTAGCCTCACCCAGGCCTGATTACTGCCACGCCTGTTCTCAAGCAAGGAAGCATTTTAATAGGACCTGCCTGACAAAGAGAAGAAGATCAAAAGATCCTCAGAAGCTGAACATCATGGGGAGATCCCAAGAAATTCAGGAACAAATGAGAAACAAAGTAATTGAGATTTATCAGTCTGTAAAAGGTTATAAAACTATCTCTAAAGTTTAGGACTCAAGAGAATCCAAAGTTACCCCAAGAGTCCAGTGACGACTTATCCCAGAGGTCACAAAACACCCTTCAACAACATCCAAAAAACTGCAGACCTCATTTGCCTCAGTTAAGTTCCATGTTCTTGACTCCACAAAAAGAAAGAGATTGTGCAAAAAATGGCCACATGGCAGAGTTTCAAGACGAAAACCACTAATGAGTAAAAAGAACATAAAGGCTCATCTCATTTTTTGCCAGAAAACATCTTGATAATCACCAAAACTTTTGGGAGAAGATTCTGTGGACTGAGGAGACAAAAGGTGTAAGTCCTATTATATCTGACTTAGAAGCAACAAAGCATTTTAGATAAGGGACATCATACCAACAGTAAGACATGGTGGTGGTAGTGTGCCGGTGTTGGGCTGTTCTGCTGCTCCAGACCTGAGACGTAGCTGTGATAAATGGAAACTATGAATCCTTCTTAAACAAATCTGAAGGAGAAGTCAGGCCATCTGTTTGTGAACTCAGCGAAGTTGGTTGCAGCAGGACAATGATCTAAACACCGCAACGACCTTAGAAAACACAATAAGATTGTGAGTTGTCTAGTTAAAGTCCTGACCATAATCTGAGATGTTGTGATATGACTTTAAAAAAGGCTAATGCTCGGAAACCCTCCAACTTTGGTGAATTAAAACAATTCTACAGAGATAATTGGGCTAAAATTCCTCCAGAGCATTGTAAAAGACTCAATGGCAGTTGTTGCTGATGGGGTAGGTCAACCAGTTATTAAATTTATTGGGCAATTACTTTCTAACAACGAGCCCTGTAGGTTTGGCTATTTTGTCGATCTGTAAGGAAGAATGTGACACCAGAAGAAATTCCAAGGAAATATGAAGCCAATTAAGTTCCACGCTGTGGAACCTGGGGATATCTGTAAGTATCTTGTGTACCTTATTTATTTTTATACATCATCAGTATTAAAAGTTGAGTTTTACATTTTTTCAGTTTATTTGTGGCTGTGATTTTTTTTTTTTTTTTATCAGAGAATTTTCTACCCTGCAAAACGGAAATAAAATGAAAATATTAAAGGGGTTTTCTGATGTTGCAAAAAACATTGTAGTGGCTGGGGAGCATTTCAGCGCTCAGTTCCGGTCCCGTTGCTTCCTGCTGATGATGAGAATGAAAAGTATTTTCCTCCGGTGGTGATCCGTGAGTACAAATAGACGGCTATGGACAAAAGCGCAGTTGAATTCTACAATAAAATATACAGCCCGCTGGAAAATAGTACGGTCCCTCCCCCTATTTTAGCTGTACTATAATACGGTACAGCACGCTTATACGTATATGGCACCGATCCAGTGGTTGAAATCCGGGGAAAGAACAGCTCCGGAGTGATCCCCCCCAATGACTCCCACGTGGGACGCCGAGGGCAGAGAAACAAATAAAAAGCTATGGACGGTTGTATGCCGCTCATAGAGTAGGGATCATATTACTAGAGCGCTGGCAAAAAGTGAAAGCAAGAAGTAGAAAATCTTCTTGTAAAAATTTTTATTAGATAAACATTACGCGTTTCGCCGGTATAAACACCAGCTTCCTCAGATGTGACAATGTTAACTACAATACAGATTTATATACCATTAAATTTTGATACGAGGCTGCATATGTCATGATTAGCATATCAGAATCAGCCGTGTTGAGTCTGCCACTTGGGCTGAATAGAAAAGATGCACACAATTAGTAAATTACTGAGAACATTGACACAGTTAAATGTATGCTATAACATCAAATGTGCAAAAACGCTAAATTTTAAAACGTGATTAGCATATCAAAGTTAGCCTAGTTGAGTCTCCAACTTAGGCTGAATGAAAAAAAAAAAAAAAAAATTACACAGTTGGTAAAGTGCTAAGAGCTTTTAACACAGTTAAATATATGCTGTAGCAACAAATGTGCAAAAACGCGAAAAATATAAAACAAAAACAAAAATAATGCTAATATACCATAACTAAATAATTCAAAAAAAATTATAGAAAAAGAATATATATGGATAAAAATGTTGATATAAAATTGCGTAATGAATGGATAATATGAGAGATAAAAAATGAAGAATAAGAACAGGAATAAACGTTATTGTAAAACTGATAAAACTGATAAAAAAATGGGAGGCGATGTAAAAATACATGTATATATACAATATTTGTTATAATCACATAAAAAAATTACAAAGATCTTAAGAGCATCATGAAAATATACATTACCAAATTGCCTAAAAATTATTTAATAATAGACTCGTGCATCTCATTGAGTCCGTGGGGTCTAAGAGTATTTAATTTGTACATCCAATATGCCTCACGGTATCCTAATTTTTTTGCACGGTCTGTAAAGGAAGGATGAATTGCTAAATAAGGTTGAATGTTAAAACAAGGCTCTTCATCTTTATGAGCTTCAGCTATATGCCGAGGAATGCTATAGACCATCCATTTGTGTTTTATGTCATACCGGTGGTTTACCAGTCTGCGGGATAGTTTCGTAGTGGTCTTACCCACATATTGCAGACCGCACTGACAGGTGATAAGGTACACAACATAGGTACTAGCACAGGTGAGACGATCTTTGATCTTAAAAATTTCCCCTGTGGAACTAGAAGAAAAGGAATCGCTGTTTCTTATCACAGAGCAGCACTTGCAACAATGGTGGTTGCAAGGTGCCGATCCTAACAGTGTAGATGAAGTTGTTTTTTTCAATATAGGGGGCTCTTTGTGCTGTCTTAATCTAGAAGGTGCCAAGATATTTTTAAGGGTTTTGTTTTTTCTATAAATAAATTGGGGTTTATCCGGAATAATACCTTTTAATACTGGATCTCTAAGTAAAAGGCTCCAATGATTACTGATTATATTTTGCACATCCTTATACTGAGAATTGTGTGCAGTGGTAAAACAAAGGTTAAAATTAGATTTTGTTTGGAAAAAGCTGAAGTTTTCACTCAGGAGCAACATCTGGAACCTAGAAACAAAAAAACAAAATCTAATTTTAACCTTTGTTTTACCACTGCACACAATTCTCAGTATAAGGATGTGCAAAATATAATCAGTAATCATTGGAGCCTTTTACTTAAAGATCCAGTATTAAAAGGTATTATTCCGGATAAACCCCAATTTATTTATAGAAAAAACAAAACCCTTAAAAATATCTTGGCACCTTCTAGATTAAGACAGCACAAAGAGCCCCCTATATCTGAAGAAATAACTTCATCTACACTGTTAGGATCGGCACCTTGCAACCACCATTGTTGCAAGTGCTGCTCTGTGATAAGAAACAGCGATTCCTTTCTTCTAGTTCCACAGGGGAAAGTTTTAAGATCAAAGATCGTCTCACCTGTGTAGTACCTGTTGTGTACCTTATTTACCTGTCAGTGCGGTCTGCAATATGTGGGTAAGACCACTACGAAACTATCCCGCAGACTGGTAAACCACCGGTATGACATAAAACACAAAAGGATGGTCTATAGCATTCCTCGGACAAGCTGAAGCTCATAAAGATGAAGGCCTTGTTTTAACATTCAACCTATTGAGCATATTCATCCTTCCTTTACAGACCGTGCAAAAAAAATTAGGATACCGTGAGGCAATTTAGATGTAAAAAATTAAATACTCTTAGACCCCACGGACTCAATGAGATGCACGAGTCTATTATTAAATAATTTTTAGGCCAATTTGGTAATGTATATTTTCATGTGCTCTTAAGATCATTGTAATTTTTTTATGTGATTATAACAAATATTGGGAATATACATGTATTTTTACATCGCCTCCCATTTTTTATCAGTTTTATCAGTTTTACAGTAACTTTTATTCCTATTCTTATTCTTCATTTTTTATCTCTCATATTATCCATTCATTACGCAATTTTATATCAACATTTATTTTTTCCATATATATTTTTTTTCTATAGATTTTTTTAGAATTATTTAGTTATCGGTATATTAGCATTATTATGTTATGTTTTATATTTTTCGCATTTTTGCACATTTGTTGCTACAGCATATATTTAACTGTGTTAATGCTCTTAGCACTTTACCAACTGTGTGTAATTTTTTTTTTTTTTTTTTTTTTTTCATTAAGCCAAAGTTGGAGACAAAACTAGGCTAAAGTTGATATGCTAATCACGTTTTAAAATTTAGCGTTTTTGCACATTTGATGTTATAGCATACATTTAAACTGTGTCATGTTCTCAGTTTAATTTACTAATTGTGTGCATTTTTCTATTCAGCCCAAGTGCAGACTCAACACGGTTGATTCTCATATGCTAATCATGACATATGCAGCCTCGTTTCAAAAAATTGAATGGTATATAAATCTGTCTTGTTGTTAACATTTTCCCTTCTGAGGAAGCTGGTGTTTATACCGGCGAAACGCGTAATGTTTATCTAATAAAATTTTCACAAGAAGATTTTCTACTTCTTGTTTTTTCACTTTTTTGCCAGCGCTCTAGTAATATGATCCCTACTCTATGAGCGGCATACACCGTCCATAGCTTTTTATTTGTTCCTGCTAATGATGTCACATTCACTGTTCACGGGACCCTGCAGGCTTTCACACACCTCAGTGGTCTCTTCCTGATCAAATGGCACAAGTACACTGATGCTTGTGATTGGCCGCAGGGTCACATGCCAATGATCATTATGTCATGGGTAGGCATCCCAATACCAGAGCTTCGAGCTAGATTGAAGCTGGTTAAAAAGGTGATTTCCAAGGTCATTTTTTTCTATTTTACCCCCTTCTCCACCCGGTACAATGAGTTTTTCCAAGCTGGACAACCGCTTTAAGAAAGGCCATTAAGGTATGATTGGTGAGGACATGGATGATTAAGATACTGTAGGTACCAACTACTTAGAAAAACAATGAGTTAGGATCCCATTCTTTCCACTTAGACCAATAGCCCACCTGACCACCTAACTCAACAATATACAGATGTAGCAAAGCTCAGCTTAACAGATATATCACACGTGATATCACAACACAAAATGTTATCTCAACGTTTTAATGACTTTTGTTTTGAGATAAGAGCTGATAAAGTGAAAAGTCATGATACCTTTGTCAAGCTAAACTCTGTGTAATCTGTATAATAAGGTGAGGTGGGCATACATATGCATGACATGCTCTGTGGAATTTACGTGAGCTAAGAACATGACTGAGCCAGCAACTCCCTTCGAAATCAAGAGTCACATTGCAATATCACCATTATACTTCTTCTCAATGTATAAGACCACCAGGAAGGGATGATGGTTAAGATCCTTGATGTTTCTAATTCAAGGCACTTGCCTCATGTCTTTTTCTTAAAGTAAGTTCCAACCACCCAGATCCCCAGCCGTCAACAGAATACATTGGGCCACAGCTTGCAATGTTAATCCAGATATAAGGCTATACAGGTCAGGACTCTTCAATAGAGTGGGAAGAGCTGATGGAACCAGTCCCAGCCCAATTCTGACATAAGGTAAAGGGTCTGGATCAACAATAAGGGGTTGAACACACAAGTTTGTCCATAGCCTCTTCATTCTGCTGATCAGGATTAGTCCTGAACTCTAATCATACAGTAATAGCCCATTCTAAAATTTTCTGAAATTTTCTTGGACAGTCTAATTGAAAAATTAAGACTATATTTCACATCTTTCTATTGTTGCACTGAAACTTTTCATCCAGGAATATGGAATCCTTTTCACAATGCAGATTACTTCAGTGATATAACTGGACTCTTTTTTGTACTTAACTCATTGAGCCACTACTTCCATGTCCTCTCTAGTGTTTGTATCTTTGCTTTGAAATAAGAAGTTAATTACTCTCTGAAGAACCCTGGACATCTGACTCCTGAGTTTGGCTGTTCTGTAGATCAGGAAGGAGGAATGCAGAACTGGTAGATATTCCAAGGTGATAAAAAGCCATGGAAAGTCCACACAGTGAACATAGTAATAAAAGAGAGAAACAAAATGACCAAAGAAGTATAGAGTGTTATACATGAACGTGAAGAAAACAAGTTTCATTGCGGAGTAATATGTTTCCAAATTGATGGTTATGTTACCGCTCATCTTCATCCTTATTGTATGAAGGTACAATGAGACGAAGAGGAGGACCGAGGAGATAATATAGAACATCACTGGAAGAAAAGCTCCTATAATATAATTGTATAAAAAGCTTATATGACTGCAGTCCGTAAGTACATTATTCATGGTTGTATTATATGTTCCATCTGTTGTCAAACTAGCCATTAACAAGGGGATGGAACAATTAATGGTGGATAGAAGTACTGAGCCTACAATGAAATATCCAGTCCTTTGCACTATCACCCTCCTCAGATACAGGAATAGTCTGGTGTGGAGGTTGGCGATCTTCAGAAAAAAGACAATGGAGAGCAGACTTGTTAACCAAATGTCAAGAAAAATAAGGCAACAATAAACCGTATCAATAATATCCAGAGCTGTATGTAAGTAAAGGTGTTTCAGGGAGAGCTGGAGTACAGATAGCTGCAGAGTGAGAGCACAGGGAAGGCATATCCTCGAAATCCCAAGAGAAGTTACAATGTGGTCAACAGGAGTCAATAGTCTTCCTTTCCTCCAGTCATTGACATTGACGACTATAATAAATGATTGTATCACCAGTCCGGCTATTACAGCAATCAGTACTTGGGCAAGGCTCCGATAAAAACTTTCAGTGTAACCCTCAGTAGAATCAGCCATATCTCTTGTATTATGAAGACTCTGATAATACAGTGAGTTTTTACAGAAGGTTTGATTGCAGACCTTTAACATCTATTCAAATGTCAGAAACTCAGACTATACCACAAAGACTTTCAGCAGGAACAGTTCAGCAAATGCAAATGTATAGCAGATCATGTAACATCACAAGCTGAGATTGTAGTTTGCAAAACAGAAAAGAACAAATCAATATATATGCTCACTTAGTACAGTGATGTGAAAAAAGTATTTGCCCCCTTCTTAATTTCTTAATCTTTTGGATGTTTGTCACACTTAAATGCTTCAGATTACCAAACAAGTTTAAATATTTGACAAACATAACACAAGTAAATACCAAATGCAGTTTTTAAATGAAGGTCTTAATTAGGGATGAGCGAATCAAAACTGACGAAATGGAATTCATTTCGAATTTCAGGAAAGATTTGATTCTAAACGTAGCCGATTTTTTGGGCGATTCGTGGTAATGAGTATAAAATGGCTGCGAGCACATGGCGTGACATGGGGCAAAGAACTATGGGAGGAAGAAAGGTATACCCTCAATGACATGTGCAGATATGCAGCCAATCAGCAGTTTCTGTGATGTCACAGCCCTATAAACAGGGCAGCCATTTTACATTCTGCCACTTGTCACTGTGTCTCTTATCTACTATTTTGCCATAGGCAAACTTAAACTCTATCAGTTCTCAATCTATAAAACACTAAAATGTAACTTTTATTATGTATAACACTTAACCTCTATACACACTATTTAAAAACCTGATTTCTAACCTCTCAATTTATCCCTTTCTAAATGTGAAGGAATAACTCCTTTTCTATTATCAAGTCTGGTGGAACACCACCTATTAACAGGAGAACCTTATATATACAGTAATTTACTAACTCCAGTAAGGGATCCCAAGCATCCTACTTGGGCAGTCATCACTAATCGATGGACATAAAACACATAAGGTTTCCTTGTAAGACCCTCTGCAGCGGGTGACACTGTGGGAAGAGGTGAGAAATCACAATTTAAAATGTCATGCCTGACCTCCCCAACATGTTTCACCAGCTAAACTGGCTTCATCAAGGGTTAGAGGTCCGGTTCTACGTGGTCTAAGCTCATTTCCTTTTATATCATGTTAGGTACACACCCTATTCAGGTGCTCACCATTTGGCCACCAGAGAATCATCAAAACCCATTCCCCCTTTTACTCTCCTGCATGCATACTGATACTATGTGCTGCTGCTGCCGCTATGTTCTTATAAACAACATTCCTCAGACAAATTCACCATCTCCATAGCGGGCTTGCGCCCTATGTTAGCATGCCGCCCGCACCCGCATACTGTACCAATGGACATTTCTGCCCTAACTGTGATGGACTTACATCCAATTTCTCTTATATTATTGCATCTGCATGGCTCACCTAGAACGGACTAAGCAAAATAGGTGTTACATTTTACAGCACACTACTAGCTTTATCACTTCCCATAAACCGTTTCTCCTCTATGTCTAATATGCATATTCATTGGGAGTACATACTCCATTATACTGTACACTGCTATCTTAGTCTCTTCCCATAAACCTCTTCTCCTCTGTATCTAATATACATATTTATTTTAATAAAGCTACAAGCCTTATGGTTAGCCCGCCCCCCCTCCTGCAACTTCACCTCCCACCTTCCCCATTAAATATTCTTTCTTACAGGTCTCAGCTAGTTACCTCATTCATTATGTTACAATGGGAATATGCAGAAATGTTAGTACTTACATTCTCTATTGTATTTGCATACATTGTATTACATATGTTGTATTTGTAGTTAGCATAAAATCTACGTAGTGGGTAGTAACAATAAATGTATACATAAATGGATGGTAATTTACTCCCAAACTGCATCTCATCATAGCAACGTACGTGTATATATTATATGATTCAGTTGCTAACAAATTCTTCATGCATGAAAAATAAATAAATAAATATACATATATCCCAATTTGTTAAATAGAAACTGTGGCCTCATATGATCAATACCTAGCATCATTGCAAAACACTGGGAAAGCGAGGGACAAGGTGAGGGCAGAGGGAGGGCAGGATGGGGGATAGGGGAAGAGAGGAGAAAAAAAAAACATGTGAACTCTGGTGCTCCTATATTCAACCATGCTTATACCACTTAATCACATGTATTATGTTTCTTCAAAAATTATATAGGGAATCAGCAGGATTAAATAAATGCTGAAAATGAAAAGCCTTCATTTAGGCCTTTAGGGTTCAATGTATTGAGTCTATATATCCATCTTGCCTCTTCCTGCAACAAAACTACATCCAGATCGCCCTTTCTTTCCCCTAGCTTTTTCACACAGATGCCCCAAAATTTTAGCACCTCTATTTCACCATTATGTACTTCCAAAATGTGTCTCGCTAGGGGAGTATCACCTCTAGTTTTAATGGTACTCAAATGTTTCGAGATCCGACGATGAAACTCCTGTATGGTTTTTCCCACATAGATCTTGGGGCAGGTACACATAGCCCCATAAATCACCCCTCTGGTTTTACAGTTGATAAATTGTCTTATCTCAAATCTTCTCTTATCAATGGGATTAACAAATTCCTTAGTTTTCCATATAAATGGACAAAATGAACAGTTGCCACAGGGATATGAGCCTACCACCGGAGACTGTAACCATGTTTTTTTGCCATCTCCCTCAAAGTGACTATGCACAAATTCATCCCTAAGATTTTTTCCTCTTCTATATGTGACACTAGGATATTTTGGAATCACCTCAGAGAGTACTGGATCTGCTTTCAGAATGTGCCAATGTCTTCTAAGTATACCTCTCATTTCATTGGCTCTATCATCAAAGGTACCTATACAACAAATTAAATCAGTTTTTTCCTTCTTCTTTTGTTTACTGATTAGTAAATGTCCTCTGTCACTAGTCAAATCCCTATTAAACGCCTTCCTCGGACATTTTTTTGGATAGCCCCTTGCCTGAAAACGTGCATTTTACTTAATACATTCTTCATTGAAAGCCTCCAATGTAGAGCAGTTCCTTGGAGCCCTAAGAAATTGTCCTATGAGAATCCCCTTTTTTAGAGAAGGTGGATGCCAGCTAGAAAAATGTAACAAACTATTGGTAGCCGTATTTTTCCGAAACATCTTTGTCTGAATCTGATTGTTTTCATCCAACCTAATTTGAAGATCCCAAAAATTTATTTTCTCTCGATGAATTTCAAAGGTGAATTTCATCCCAATTTAATTATCATTGAGTCTAGATACAAAGTCTTTGAATAATTCTTAACTACCAACCCAAAAAATCAAAATATCATCAATAAATCGCCCCCAAAATAAAATCCGATCTGTGAATATTTTAAAGTGTTTAGAAAAAACAATAGCATCCTCCCACCAACCTAAAAAAATATTAGCAAAGCTTGGCACACAGACTGTGCCCATGGCTGCTCCCTTTATCTGGTGATAAAAGGTGCCATCAAACAAAAAATAGTTACGTGTCAAAACAAAATCCAATAGCTGTAAAACGAAATCATTATGTTCCATAAATTGCGTACCTCTTGTATTCAAAAAATTCTTGATTGCTTTCAGGCCCAGGTCATGTCTGATGTTACTATATAGGGCTTCTACGTCTAAACTTGCAAGAAGTGTACTTTCACTCATTACTAGATCGTTAATTCTCACAGTATCCTTCGTATCTTTGAGATATGAAGGAAGGCCAGTGACAAAGGGCATCAGTATACGGTCAACATAATGTCACGGATCGCGCCGCGGCCTGTGCCTTGGGTCCGCTGTGGCTCCCTGTGTGGGGCTTACAGCGGCAGTCTCTGTATGCTCTGTATCTGCTCATGCTGCTCAGCGTTACTCACCTGGTCCTGCTTCCACACGTGTCCGTCCTCTGTGGCTTCCCCAGCGTGTGTGCGCACCCCATAGGGCGCGCGCGTGCCAGCCGGCGTACCTTCATACACACAGTGCTCCTGCTTCCTGCCTGTGACCTCTGACCCTTTCCTTCATAAGGATCTTCTTGGACTCAGGGTCAGTTCGTTGGTGTAACGGTTCCGGACACGGAAGTGGATCCACTGGACCACCGCAAGCGATGGTGTAAGCCACGCCAGGGAACGGAATCTAAGTAGGTCCCGGTATTCACCAGAGCCCGCCGCAAAGCGGGATGGACTTGCTGCGGCGGGAGTCTACCAGGTCGTCCCCCCTGACGTGACTTGCTTGCGGTGGCAGCCGAAGTATAGCGTGGTGCAAAATCGTCAGGCAGGCTCGTAGTCGGGGTCAGGCAGGAGGTCAGGACAGGCAGCTATGGTTCGTGGTCGAGGACAGGCAGGCGGTCAGGGCAGGCGGCAGAGATACGTGGTCAAGAGACGGAAGCAAGGGTACGGTACACGGTAGATCAGGACGAGACAATAGGAACGCTTTCTCAATAGGCAAGGCACTAAAGATCCGGCAAGGAGCGGGCGGAAGCGCCCAGGTGAAATAGAGGCAGTGCCCGGCAATTACCCAATTACCGGCGCACTGCCCCTTTAAATCTCACAGAGCCGGCGCGCGCGCGCCTTAGAGCACAGGGACGCGCGCGCCGGACAGCAGGAGACTGCAGGGAGACAGGAGCGCGGCTGGGTAAGTGATGGCGCGCCGGGGGGCGAGTGCACCCGCCGCCCGAGACCCGGGCAGCGGCGGCACCCGTCCCGGGGACGGGGGAAGAACTGCGTCGGCGCCCGCAGGGGGGATCGCGGGCGCCGGACGCAACAGTTGGTGTTCATCATTAGAGCTAGGCCTCTGCTGCTGAGCTCCTGCTGTGTTAACCCCTTGGTTTCCACTGTGTCTGCTGAAGCTCTACATTAACCCTGCGCTGTCCAGCGCACCTGATACCTACTGAATTCCTGACATGTTGTCCTCCAGTTTCTCTCTGCTGTCTCCTGCTGCTGAAAACAATCTGTCACCTGTCTGGGACTCTGTCATCTGTTTGCTACTACAGCATCCGTTTATCCACCACCTATCCTGCACTTCGGCTACCCACCGCTAGCACTCACCATCTGTGCCCGCGGTGGGCCCTGAGGATCCCTGTACCAGGACGTTTTCCGGCTTTGCGGGCAGAAATCGTGACACATAAGTGCTGGGTCCGTGTGTTAAATTATTTCTACCTGAGACTATCGGTCTTCCTGGCTCAACCTTTTTATGCACTTTTGGTAATGCATAAAAGGTAGCAATAGTAGGATTCACATTTAAAATAAATTTCTTCTCATCCTCAGTAATTAATTTTTTCTCAATTCCCAGGTCCCAAATCCTTTTTAATTCCTTAAAATACTCATTGGTTGGATCTTTTGAAAGCCTCTCATATGCTTCTGAATCCTCAAGTATTCTCTCAACCATTGCTCTATAACCACTTTTATTTAAGATAACAGTATTACCACCCTTGTCACTAGGTTTTATTACTATCTCCCTGTTAGATTGTAATTCTGCAATAGCTAGTTGTTGCTCCCATTTTAAATTTAAAGAAGATGGTTGTCGTCTGAGTGCTAGTTTCTTTATATCTTGCGTTACTACTTCCACAAATGTATCCAATAAATTATATTGTGATATTGGAGGTGTATTCCTATATTTTGGTTTCAAACTAGTCAAGGGTATATCTAAAATTATGGGGTCTCCTTCACTTTCAATCTGTAATTGTTCAAGATCACCCAATTTTTTTTCCTCTAATTTCCTAAAGGTTTGCTCATCCATCATTATTTTTCATTTTATGATATTTATGTAAAGCCAACCTTCTAGCAAAGAGATTAACATCTTTTACCCATACAAACTCATTAAACCTGGGCATAGGAGTAAACGTAAGACCATATGCCAACACCTGTTTTTGATTTTCCGTTAGTCTATAAGAGGATAAATTAATCAATTGAAGTGCTCTGTCCTTTGTTATTTCTGATAATTCCCCTTCTCTCGATCCCTCA
This sequence comes from Phyllomedusa bahiana, assembly GCA_025379985.1. Classification (NCBI taxonomy): domain Eukaryota; kingdom Metazoa; phylum Chordata; class Amphibia; order Anura; family Hylidae; genus Phyllomedusa; species Phyllomedusa bahiana. The sequence continues at coordinate 53,635 of JAODAL010021864.1, forward strand.
AGAGAATCCTTGGTTGTTCTAAAAAAAAGAGGATGCATTTGCATTTTTGAATGCTCCTGAGATTGAGTTTGCATTGTGTTCACAACCTGTTTATTGCCTGCCACTGATGGCATATTTGTATTTCCATTTGAAATCATTGCCTGTGCTCCCATACTATGGGCCACTACACCACAGGATACAGAAGAGGATAATGTATTTAATCCCATTGATCCTTCTCCTGATTGGCATCTCTGAGGATTCTGATCTTGTACCGTTTAGGTAGATGATTTTTTATGTGCTTTCTTATTTGTCCAACCTTTGTTTTTTTCTCTGACCCTTCCTCCAACACACCTGAATAGGGTGTGCACCTAACATGATATAAAAGGAAATTAGCTTAGACCACATGGGACCGGACCTCTAACCCCTGATGAAGCCAGTTTAGCTGGTGAAACATGTTGGGGAGGTCAGGCATGACATTTTAAATTGTGATTTCTCACCTCTTCCCACAGTGTCAACCACTGCAGAGGGTCTTACAAGGAAACCTTATATGTTTTATGTCCATTGGATTAGAGATGACTGCCCAAGTAGGATGCTTGGGATCCCTTACTGGAGTTAGTAAATCACTGTATATATGAGGTTTCCCTGCTAATAGGTGGTGTTCCACCAGACTTGATAATAGAAAAGGAGTTATTCCTTCACAATTAGAAAGTGATAAATTGAGAGGTTAGAAATCAGGTTTTTAAATAGAGTGTATAGAGGTTAAGAGTTATACATAATAAAAGTTACCTTTAAGTGTTCTATAGTTTGAGAACTGATAGAGTTTAAGTTTGCCTATGGCAAAATAATAAATATAGTGATCAAAAGTCACTCTCTGTTCTCTTACGAGATTCCCATTTTTTGGAGACTATTGGTGTCTCTTATGTACACGGATCTCTCTGCAGCAGCACTAGATTACACTCTGTTCCAAATACTTCCAATTTTATGGTTACTCAGGTGAAATACCTTTCAATTACACAGTGTATGTGTCATATACACACATGTTCCTGAACTAACATTTGTTTTATTTTGGGATATTGTTCTCTGTGCCAAAGAGTTACTGTTTTGACTTATTGTGGTGAACTATCTTTGAAATACAGTGTGTCTATTTCTCACATATATTTACTATTTTGCCGTAGGCAAACTTAAACTCTATCAGTTCTCTATCTGTTAAACACTAAAACGTAACTTTTATTATGTATAACACTTAACCTCTATACACACTATTTAAAAACCTGATTTCTAACCTCTCAATTTATCACTTTCTAATTGTGAAGGAATAACTCCTTTTGCCCAAGTAGGATGTTTGGGATCCCTTATTGGAGTTAGTAAACTTACTATATATATGATTTTTTCCCTGCTAATAGGTTGTGTTCCACCAGACTTGATAATAGAAAAGGAGTTATTTCTTCACAATTAGAAAGTGATAAATTGAGAGGTAATAAAAAGAAATAGGTCTATAAAAAATTGCGTTTTTATGTTGTCCTATTCTGGCAACCATAGCTTTTTTATTTTTCTGTATACGGAGCTGGTTATGGGCTTGTTTTTTGTGGGATGAGATGACGTTTTTATTAGTACCATTGTGGGGGGTATATGATGCTTTGATCACTTTTTATTAAGGTTTGTGTGAGGCATTTTGAACAAAATACAACATTCCTGGTAGTGTTTTTTATTTTTATTTTTTACAGTGGTCCCCGTGCGGTATAAATGACATTCTAGCTTTACTCAGCAGGTCGATACGATTACAGTGATACCAAATTTGTATATTTTTTTTCATGTTTTTGCATCGTTGCAGTCTGAGAGCCAGAGTAGGGGCTTGTTTTTTGCGGGATGAGTTGACGTTTTTATTGGTATCATTTTTTTGGGACATGACTTTTTGATCAGTTTTAAATCTGTTTTTTGGAAGGCAGGGTGACGAAAATACTGCAATCCTAGGAGTGTATTTTATTTTTATTTTTAACAGCGCTCACTGTGCAGTATCAATGACAACTTAGCTTTACTTTGTGGGTCGATACAATTACGGCAATACCCAATTTATATAGTTTTTTTATGTTGAAGCACTTAAAAAAAAAGTGTTTTTATTGTGTAAAACAATTTTTATGCATCGTTGTCTTCAGAGAGCCATAACTTTTTTATTTTTCCGTATACATACAGAGAGGTGTAAGGACTTTTTTTTTGCAGGATGAACTGACGTTTTAATTGGTACAAATTTGGTGTTTTTGATCACTTTTTATTCCATTTTATGTGCAGCGAGATGAACAAAAATCGCAAATCTTTGATTGTTTTTTTAAATTTTTTTTAACAGTGATCAGCGTACAGGTTAATTAATATGACACATTTATAGGGCGGGTCGTTACACATGCGGCGATACCAAATATGGGTACTTTATTTATTTTTGTTCTTTTTGGGGGGTTTGGCGTCTGTAAAGGGGAAAAGGGCGGTGTACGTGATTTTATGTTTTGTGTTTGTGTTGGGGCTGTCTGGTAGGAGATCATTGCTGCACTAACGTGCAGCAGCGCACCGAGGAGCAGGCAGAAGGGGCTCCCTCCTCCTGCTTGCAACTTAGCTCCGACGATCTTCATTGATTGTCGGAGTTAAGGGGTTAAACACCCACGGCCGGAGCTCACTCTGGCCGGGGGTGATGTGGCATGAAGCCAGCGGTAATTTACCGCTGGTTCCATGTCGCGATCGTGCGCGGCTCGCCCGCAAGGCCACGCGATCGCCAGGACGTATGCATATGTCCATTTGCGGGAAGGGGTTAATCAACTGTGCATGTTTATCATATTTTGTCATAAATAACAATGTATTTTCTTTTTTAGGATTTAGCTGTTTTATTTTCAGAAATTCCTCTCGTGGTTTTTGCAAGATTTCACATCCTACTTTTTCTAGTTGTTCTCTATCATAACCCCTTTTAGTAAACTTGGAAATTATCTTATTCATAGCTTCAATATACAATTCTGTAGTAGAGCATATTCGTCTAGCACAGACAAATTGCCCTTTAGGAATGCTTTTAAAAATTTGTGGGGAATGAAAGCTATTTTTGTGTAGTAGATTATTACGATCTACCTGTTTTGCAAACATGGCAGTTTCAAAACCATTGCCATTTTTTCGTATTTCCACATCTATATAGTGTATCACATCTTAATTTTTAGTCATAGTAAATTGAATTAGGCGCTCTTGTCTATTTAAGAATTCAAAAACCTCATTAAGTTGTTCCTCTGTACCACTCCACAACAACATCACTATAGAAATGGTCCAACACAATATTCATTCTTTCACACACAACCAATATACAAGATTTATTGCTTTCAAAATAATAATAGTAATAATAATAATAATAATAATAATAATAATAACTAAATCAGATTTTCCTGCTCCAGCTATATTCTTCCATGAGCGCCCCAAAAAATTAATAAATCAAAATTGACTCCTGTGGAAATGCTCTCAGCTACCATTGTTACAATTCGCAAACCAGGGAAACTACAAGACATAATTACAAATTATAGACCAATATCTCTGCTTAACTGTGATATCAAATTGTTCTCGAAGATTATAGCAAACAGGATTAACGTAGTGCTTCCCACCCTGGTCAATCTGGACCAAGTAGGATTCGTCAAAAATAAACAGACGAGGGATGGAGTTAGACATGTTTTAAACATTTTACGAATAATTCGAAAATCTCCTCCGCTTTACTCTCCCATGATGGAGAAAAAGCTTTTGATCGGATTAATTGGATATACATGCGGGAAGTTCTGGTTAAGTTTGGTTTTTCTGGTTCCATATTCAAAGCAATCACTTCTCTTTATACGTCCCTGTCAGCTAGAGCTTTTTCCTCACTTTTTGTCACAGTCGTTCCATATTACAAATGGAACTAGACAAGGATGTCCATTACCGCCTTTAATTTTTAATTTAACTTGCAGAGTTAATTAGTTCATCACCATTAATCTCTGGCATAGATATTATTCATCATAGTCATATAACTAGTCTCTATGCTGACGATGTTCTGTGCAAAATTCCAGAAACTTCTATTCCAGCCTTGCTTGTCATACTACAATTATATACAAATGTTCCATTTTACAAATTAAACATTTCCAAGTCCACGATTTTGCTTATTAACTGCCCTCAGTCAACATGTCTAAATCTTTCCCGATTTAACTTTACCTGGTCGAACTCCCATGTCACATATTTGGGTATAGTCTTTAGTAAATCAAACACCGCTGTTTATTTGTATAAACTCCCATTCACTTGTCAGGCAGGTCAACCATAAAAGGCTTTCTCCTTCACCTTTACTCCAGTAGTAGCAATGATAGATGAGACCCGTGATTCAGCTAAATAGCTTTCATAAATTTATTTACACTTTAACTGGTACAGCACATTATGGCTTTATATCATCCTTAGTCATGCTTCAATAGTCGTTTCAGGAACATAGACAAGTTGAATGAAAAGATAGGTAAATACCTTATAATCTCGTTATAACGCCATAGATAGCAGCGGAGTAGCCCGGACGGCTGGCTGAGCTCTGCACGAATGCAACTTTTCAAGGGAACAACGCCCTCTTTGTCAAGGGCTACTCCTCTGCTATCTATGGCGTTATAACGAGATATGGCGCCAACAAATTCCGCAGCACTTTACAATGTAGAGGGTATAATTACAGACAAAAGACATACATTACACAGTGAAAGCTACTTACAGATGAGACACAAGGTGTGAGGACCCTTCTCACGAGACTTTACAATCTATGAGGGTGTCTGGGGGAGACAATGGGGGAGAAGTGCTGAATTTACAATGGTCCAGCCTTGTTTCATAAATATCCGGGGGTTGATATAAAAATTGGGTGAACCTGCCACCCTGACAGTACATCTATATACAGATAAGTGCCTGTGATTGTCCTAGTGTAGGGAGTGACAGAAATGTGTGTGATAGAAGGTGGAGGTTAGCAATTAGTGGTTTTGGAAGGCCTGCCTAAGAGGATGTATTTTCAGGACACTCTTAAAACTGCGAAGACTAGGATTGTGCCTGATGGTACGTGGTAGCATGTTCCAGAGAACGGGTGCAGCACGTGCAAAATCTTGAAGACGGGCATGGGAGGTTCGGATGATTGTGGTCTGTAGTCTGATGTCCGCAGCTGAGCGGAGAGAGCGGGCAGGGTGGTAGACAGAGATGAGGGAGAAGATGGAGGAGGCTGCAGCAGTGTGGAGAGTTTTTTGGGTGAAAGTGATTAGTTTATACTGAATTCTATACTGGATGGGCAACCAGTGCAGCGAGTGACACAGGGGAGAGTCAGTAGTATAGCGGCTGGAGAGGAAGACAAGCCTGGCTGCTGCATTCAGGAAAGATTGGAGAGGGGAGAGTTTTCAGAGTGGGAGACCGATAAGCAGGGAGTTACAGTAATCATGACGAGAATGAATAAGAGCAACAATGAGAGTTTGAGTTGTTTCGATAGTGAGAAAAGGAAGGATTCTGGAGATGTTCTTGAGGTGCAGGTGACAAGAGTTGGCAAGGGATTGGATATAAGGGGTGAAAGACAGATCAGAGTCTAGAATAACCCCAAGACACCAAGACTGCTGCCTAGGTGTTATGGTGGTGCCACACACTGAGAGAGAAAGAGCAGATGGGGGTTGGTTAGTAGATGGGGGAAAAACAAGACGTTCAGTTTTAGTGAGGTTTAGTTGGCTATAGAGAGAGGACATGATGTCAGTGACAGGGGACAGACAGTCACTGGTGTTTTGTAGCAGGGCAGGAGTGAGGTCTCGGGAAGAGGTGTATAATTGGGTGTCATCAGCATAGAGATGGTACTGGAAGCCAAATCTACTGATGGTTTGGCTAATGGGGGCTGTATAGGTTGAGAAGAGGAGTGGACCAAGAACTGACCCCTGAGGGACCCCAACAGCAAGAGGGAGAGGAGAAGAAGTAGAACCTGCAAATGAGACACTGAAGGAGCGGTTAGAAAGGGAAGATGAGAACCAAGCGAGAGCGGTGTCCTGGAGGCCGATGGCGCTGAGCATACTGAGGAGAAGATGGTGATCAACAGTGTCAAATCCTGCAGAGAGATCCAGTAGAATCAACAACGAGTATTTACCCTGAAATTTAGCAGTGTGGAGATCGTTAGAGACTTTAACTAGAGCAGTTTCTGTGGAGTGTAGGGTGCGGAAACCTGATTGTAGAGGATCGAGAAGAGAGTTAGCGGAGAGATAGCGGATTAGGCGAGAGTAGACCAAGCATTCCAGGAGTTTAGAGATGAAGGGCATCTTACCCCGATAAGTGCTGCACACATGTTTCCTGGCTCCTCTAGAATGTGTTGGAGACAATGTGGCTCAGCTGGTTCCCTCTCACATATATTGTGGTCCTGTCACATAGCTAGAGCACTGTGGTCTGATGTTGAACAACTTATACAGAAACTATTCCACTCGAGGTTTATTCGTTCCTAAGAATTAGCTTTGCTAGATATTTCAATTTGGGATATACCTCGTTCTTATCAAACTGTTATACAACATATTCTGATAGCCGCGCCATTTCCATTGCCCACCATTGAAAATCTCTGTCTTGAATTTTATGTAGGTCATACACAGAGTAAATACTCAGTTCCATAGAGAAATATGTTTAATAGTTCCACCACACCTGACCTCTGATAGGAGGGCCAGGTGGCAAGAGTGGTCTGCCTCACCTTATGTTAAATAATCTTCTTTGCTACCTTCCACACACAAGAAATTATGTGACTGTGCCATCTTCCCCCGAAGAGTCTAATGCCCTCTTTGATCTGCTAAATATTATTTTGGAGGGACATAGATAAGTAATTTTGCGACTGTATTTGCATAGAATTGAGTTTTGGAATATACATGGCATGTTTTCCTTGTTTGGTTTCTTTTCAACGTTTCTATGATATTATACTGTCGTATATTGTAATTGTCGTAAAACTTTAATAAAAATTGAATGATTAAAAAAATAAATCAAAATTGATGAAATGCACAATCCCAATATCATACACCAAATCCTACAAATGATCACAGAACATAAGGTCGATGAAACAGCCCATTATTTTCCAAATACCCCAAAGTCTAAACTTTTTAATGAAAACCCAACATAATAATTAACCTAAATCCCTATATATAAAATATATATTAAAGTTTTTATAAATGCATGGAAGTCATAATATATGTAAGTCACACGACCCATCCTGTGTTGATCTAGAAACACAACCTGTAGATCTTTTATTTCATAAAAGTATATAATCTAGTCAGAACAATCAACAAAACAGCCCAACAAAAGCTCAGATACATGCAAAACCCATATTTTTCAATATATTTACTAAGAAAAATCTATACTGTCAGTAAGGGTATGTTTACACGGTGTATTTACAAGGCGTACTCTGACACATAATTGTGCTGCAATGCGCCCAAAGTATTCTATGATAAGGCGGTGTATTCACCGGCATGTAAAGCCCCCAAAAGAAGTAACTTTTTATGCGCGACTACTGTGAAAATTAAAGTGAATGGAGGACAGACAGAAGAACTGTTGAAAGTATGTGCTGGCCAGGTCGTACTTTAAACAACAGGAGTATTGTGGCACACACAGTTACTCGCACCAACACGTCGTGTGAACTCAGCGTAACAGATCAATGCTATGAAAGAAGAAAACTAAACTGGGTCACACTAAAAAAAAGCCCCTTCACAGAAGATTGGTCTAACTTATAACCAGCCTCTCAAATTCTATAGAGCATAGAGTCCCCATGAGTGGTCCTAACTGTGTCAACTAAAGTGATCATTCTCTGTATTAACACTTAGCACTGTACATTATATAAGTAATATCCTACCATTAAACTAGTTAGAAACTGCACTAGTTTCCACTACTTAGGCTTCTAAAGATTCCATAGACCCTGTAATGAAAACAGACTTCCGGGGCTAATTAAGTGATTTTTCTGGTTAACGGAGGAATACAAGAGTCACGGTGGCACACAAGAATGGAACAGGAAATTAGCTTGCACTGCCAACCCGGCAGGTTCAGACTGGCCCTCTGTGGAGTCAGTGAAACACCTTTTGGATCCTGAGCTGCCGGTGGGGGTACTACTGCCACCACCCACAGGTGGCCCAACCGCCGCATTCTACCTCAGACTTAGAGATGGGCGAATTTCTCAAAAATTCGATTCGGTCACTTCGCCGAATTTCCTGTCAAAATTCATTACGGTCCGAATTACTTCGGGACGAATCACGGTAAGAAACAGCTATTTCTAGGCTGCACAGAGCCTGCAGGGTGCTGTAGAACATTGTGTCATGCTTAAATATGCAGAGGGAGCTTGGTTTGGTCTTCATACAATGTTGTGTTTTAGTATGACACGCACATGACTGCCGCCGCTCTTAGAATCGCTTCACTATAAAATTCCCTGGGCACTTAAGAGGGCAAAACTGACCAAAAAACTAAAGGGGGAATGTAGCCTGATAAAGTCATGGCAGCAACAGCTGGAAAAAAACAAGCTGAGGGCTCAGGTGGCAACATCAGTAACAGAGTGTGTAGGTGACGGCGGCAGCCACAGCAGCATGTGGTCAGAGAGTGTCACAATGACATTCTGAGGTGGCAAAAACAGGAGTAGGCCACAGTGTGGCTCAATGACACAGTGTGTAGGTTATGTCAGCAGCCACAGCAGCAGCATGAGGTCAGACAGTGGCACAATGACATTCTGGATGTGGTAAAAACAGGAGTAGGCCACAGAGTGGCACAATGACACAGTGTGTAGGTCACAGCAGCAGCCACAGCAGCAGCATGAGGTCAGACAGTGGCACAATGACATTCTGGAGGTGACAAAAACAGGAGTAGGCCACAGAGTGGCACAATGACAGAGAGTGGAGGTGACGGTGGCAGCAGCATGAGGTCAGAGAGTGGCACAATGACATTCTGGAGGTGGCAAAAACAGGAGTAGGCCACAGTGTGGCACAATGACACAGTGTGTAGGTTACGGCAGCAGCCACAGCAGCAGCATGAGGTCAGACAGTGGCATAATGACATTCTGGAGGTGGCAAAAACAGGAGTAGGCCACAGAGTGGCACAATGACACAGTGTGTAGGTCACGGCAGCAGCCACAGCAGCAGCATGAGGTCAGACAGTGGCACAATGACATTCTGGAGGGGGCAAAAACAGGAGTAGGCCACAGAGTGGCACAATGACAGAGAGTGGAGGTGACGGTGGCAGCAGCATGAGGTCAGACAGTGGCACAATGACATTCTGGAGGTGGCAAAAACAGGAGTAGGCCACAGAGTGGCACAATGACAGAGAGTGGAGGTGACGGTGGCAGCAGCATGAGGTCAGACAAGAGCACACTGACATTCTTGAGCTGGCAAAAACAGGAGTAGGCCACAAAGTGGCACAATGACAGAGAGTGAAAGGGGACGGTGGCAAGCAGCATGAGGTCAGACAGTGGCACAATGACATTCTGGAGGTGCAAAAACAGGAGTAGGCCTCAGAGTGGCAACAATGACACAGTGTGTAGGTCACGGCAGCAGCCAGAGCAGCAGCATGAGGTCAGACAGTGGCACAATGACATTCTGGAGGTGGCAAAAACAGGAGTAGGCCACAGAGGGGCACAATGACACAGTGTGGAGTTGACAGCATCAACAGCAGTAGCAGCATGAGGTCAGACAGTGGCACAATTACATTCTGGAGGTGGCAAAACATGTAGGCCACAGAGTGGCACAATGACAGAGAGTGGAGGTGACGGCAGGAGCAACAGCATGAGGTCAGAGAGTAGCACAATGACAGGGTGTGGAGGTGTCCGCAGCAGCAACAACAGCAGCAACAGCATGAGGTTAGAGAGTGGCACAATGACACAGTGTGGATGTCACGGCACCAGCAACAGCAGCATCAGCATGAGGTCATAGAGTGGCACAATGACAGAATGTGGAGGTGGGTGGCAATACCAGTCCCTGGTAAAGATGGTGGTAGGCTGATGGAGAAACTGGCAGCAGATGTGTGGCATCAGCCGGGTGGCGGCATAAGAATAGTGACTGAGGCAGGTAGTTTGAACTCAGACTCATTTCTCACAGTTTGAGTGAGGCATCATGGCTGATGATCCACACCTGATTCATATTTTTTTTTTTTTTTTAAACATGTGTTTATTGAGTATCACCAAAATGAATGTACAATTTGAGTTTGCATACAAACAATGTAAATTGGAAAACAGAGTGACAACATAATTAACCAAAATTAAATAGACATCTTTCTTATTTCAGCAATACTCATTTTTCCCCTTAATTATTTATCCCCCCCTTAAAGAAAACTTAGTTAAACAAAGCTAAATAGAAACCTTCCGGATCCAGGTGCGGTCAGTACCTTAGTAAAGGTTTATGCTTGTTTTCTAATTCTCATTCTCAATTCCTCAGGGTTAGAGATATTGTATGATCCCGTTTAACTACTAATATCAGTCATTACACAGTAGGCGGGAACAGCTTTTACGTGTCCCATGTGGAACCCCTCCAGCGCTCCTCACTCAATCCCGAACAATTATGGTGATTAAGTTCTCAGGCGAGGAATCGGTAAATTACTTGGTAAGAACGCCCTTCTTCAAAGTGTCAAAGTTGGCTCACAACATGCCTGATTCATCTTGACAAAGGTCAGTCGTTCCACATTTCCCGTGGACAAGCGGGTTCTCCTTGGGCTAACGATGGCCACCGCAGCACTGAACACCCGCCCTGATGCCACACTACTGGCCGGGCAGGACAGCTTCTCCACTGCAAACTCGGCAAGTTGCGGCCACACATACAGTTTGGCTGCCCAGTAGTCCAGCGGATCTTCTAACTGGGGTGGCAGAGTGCTGTCCAAGTAGGCCACGACCTGTTGGTTCAGGGTCTGCTCCAGGTCCTGCTGCCGCTGCTGCTGGCGACTGCCCTCCTCACTAGGCGGGTGAAGGAAGCTGCTCATCAGTGACTCAATACTTAGGTTGCTGCTGATGGAGCTGGTACTGCTTCTATCCCCCCACCTTCACCCAGCAGCCGCGGCAGTAGTACGTGAGCACTGAAGAACCCCCCGGTCAGACCTGTCAGAGGAGGGACGATGACACACATAAGCAGCGGCCAACTGACTACGGAGGATTTCTCTATAGTATTTGAGTTTGTCCTCCCTCTCAGCAGATGGGAAAAAGGCTCCCATTTTGGACCGGTAGCGAGAGTACAAGAGGGTGGAGAGCCAGAAGTCATCCTCTCCCGGATGGTGACTTTTTCGGCTGGCACTGCCAGGCAAATCAGCTTTGGTGCTGGCCATCTGCAAAAGTGGACTCCGAGGGGCTCCCTGCCTCCATCTCCACTGTATACTGACACGGTGCTTGCGGGCATCTGCCTCGTCTTCCTCTTTTCTCCATCTACCTCCTCCAGCTGCTCCTGCTCCTCCTCTCTTGTCACCTGGGTAGAAAATCCACTTATTTCACCAGACAATGCTTCTGCTCCAATGTCCTCCTTCTCCATTTCAGTCCTCACCGGACTCATGTGGCCGCGAGATGTAGTTGCCACGTCTCCAGTCCCCTGCCCAGACAGATTTTTTTCAGCATTGTTCCAGGACATGAAGCAGTGGAATGACGTTATTCATCCCCTTTGTCTGGCGACAGACATATAACGTCGCCTCCTCGACTGGCCTCAACAAATGGCAGGTGTCACGCATGAGCTGCCACTGGCTGACATCAAAGTTACATAGGCAAGCCAGGTGTAGAACTGCGTGACACCGCTGTGCCCTACACATGTGGTATGATGGAGCAGTACTTGTGGAAACTGAGATGGTGGTGGTGGAGGAGGAGATGGCGGACATTGGCGCAGGAGCCGCAGTTTGACAACGTGGAGGAGAAAGCGGTGTCTCCTGTCCAAGTTGTTGGTGTGCCTCTGAAGGAAGCACATTCACCCAGTGGGCCGTAAAGGACATGTACTGGCCCTTACCATAGTTACAGCTCCAGACGTCCGAGCTGCCATGCACCTTGAACAAACTGATAAGCTCAAGGACTGGCCCACCTTCTGTTCTACATATTTATTTAAGTTCTGGTACTGCCTTTTTGGAAAATAAATTACGGCTTGGAAAATCTCCACTCGTCTGGCACAAGCCATTAGTTTTCTGAACGGTGCAGAGTCCACCATTTAGAAAGGGAGGGACTGCAGTACCAACAACTTGGACAGGAGCATGGTCAGCTTCTGCACCTTAGGATGGTTGGACACTTACTTTTGTCTCTTTGCAATCGCCTCACTGAACGACTGCTGGCGCCATGAGTAGCGAGGAGCAGGAGCATCTGGATTGGGAGTTGATGTGAAAGAGAAACAGCTCCCTTCTGCATAGGTGGTGGAGCCTTGACTGGCTGCAATGGCATGCGTGCCACTTGGCGGCTGCTGTGGCGTTGTATGGCAGAGGATGGACCCCCAACCCC